>DWON01003474.1:0-17968 GCA_018251015.1 Phocides pigmalion okeechobee
CCAATAGTGTGTATCCGGCAACCACACCTCCCCAACCGAAACACAATACATGAAGAACATGTTGCTTTACGGCGGGTCATTAGGGTGGCGGTGGTGCAGCCGCGGGCGAGCTCTAACGGTTCTACAACCTTAGAGTTATAGATATTTTGATACATTCTCTAATAAATTCGTTATTAACTCATCGTGTAATGAGAGTTAATTTGATCAGGAAACGTAATCAATCAAGTCCCACTAAGTTACAAGTTTACGGTAACCGGTGTCACAATATCGTCAGCATCACGCTAACAATGGTTTAAAATAACTCCGAACAGTTCGCGTGACTTCATAATATAAAAGCTACGTTATATCTTTTATAGAACTATTTCGAAGTCTTTGTGAGAACGGTATCACCTTTAGTTATACAATTGCTGAACGCAAGTAATTTCCTCTCTTATTGACAAAATGTAGTGGATTAATGGGTTGTAAATAAGCAAAAGAAATAGATTTACGCACTTTAAGTTAGCGCAACTTGAATTCAATTATAAGATCCGGTGAGTTCTGAATCGTTACGCGTATTTTTTATTTTCATTGATTTGGTTACATCACTACAAGTATTTTTAAAGGGTTGTATGTTTATATGAGGTCAGTCAAATTCTATTGCAATTGGTTAATGACCTTAAAATTGAGATTTACAATAATTGTACTTAGAAGCTGTTAGCAGCCATTATTTAAATTATTTATTTATTTATCTGTTCATTCTTTATTTACACGTTTTATTTTGTCTTAATATATAAAAATGAATGTTTGTCTGTATGTCCTTTAGAGAATCGTAAACTATGCATTTGATCATGTGATGATCTTTAGCAAAGTTGTTTTGCATGAACCCACGAAGGTTTCTGAGTTGGTACGCCCAATTTTCGGCAGATGGCGCCACTCTCATACTAATGAATTTCATATATTGAAGTGACAGTTCATGCTGGTTTGAATTGAAACGAAATCAGCGAACAAATGACGACGTTTCGAGGCAAAATAAACGCGGACGAAGTCGCGGGCACAGCTAGTTTATTTATAAGACAGAGGATTTACTTTATAGGTCATATCATTATTACGTTAGCAGACGTCTATGTTAAATGTAGCCGACTGTCATACAGATATCTAAAGTTTTCTGGAAATAACTTGATCACAAAAACACTAATCGTTTTCATTTTACTATGTAATGGGTACTCACGATAAACGATTTACAATTGTCGATATTTAGAACCAGTTGCATGGCTCGTGGTCACGGCTAAACGTAATTTTGTGACACGAGTACCCAGTGCGTAGTAATAAGTGACTTGAATAATCGTTGCATACCAAAATGTATAAATTTAGCGATGATATTCGTTTAGATTCTAATATACGGGTCTAAAAATGGGCATTCCTCTAAAAGTACGAAGTATTTTACTTCCTTTCTAAGTACATAGTAAGTGCATATTGTTTGCGACGTGGTACTATACACGTACGGCATTATACATGGTACTATATACTATAGTCCGGTAATACTCAATGGCTGCGAGTTGAGACGCGTCTGCTGTGCCGATGACCTACAACAACTTTTTGTGGATGTAACGGACCGACACACTTGATTTCTTATTGACATAAAAGTTGATGATTACGAGTTCCGATGCCAGTGACACTGAGTTGAAGAATCTTTCGGTCAATACATTTCGTAGCCGTTAATCTGCTTTTCTCCTCGTTTTCATCGAGAAATAATGTTTAATTCTAAAATTGACATTTCGTTTACAATAATGAACATTTAAAAACGAATTGTAATAAAAGCCTAAGCTAAACAATCTAAAGGGAGTCCGTGCACATGCGGCATGGTGCTAAGAACGCTAGTGCAGAAACCAAGATATGAACCAGCCCTGTCACCGACGGCGTCGATCCAACTCGCTTGTTAATAAGCATATTGATATAGTTTTATTCTATTGCTAAAACGATACCGATTGTCGATAAACTGAGACAATTTATTCTTCAAACAAATTCGGTTTTTTTAAGTAAACCCCAATTTATTTACTTCTAATTTCTTTAATATATTTTTTTTAAACAAATGAATGATAATAAAGCATATTCTAGGTCTATTTCTTGTACGTATTCGTATTCAAGTCTATTAGATATATCGATATATGAATGCTAAACCATAAAATGAAACTACGTGACATAATACAAAGTGAGAAATGTGTAGCTATAATCCTTACGATGACTTTATATATACTAGACTATATATATCCTAGACGACAGCTATAATATTTACGACACATAAGGTGTTTGAAACATATAAATTGTTTCACTGTTAAAATCTTTGTTTTAAATATTATTAATTATCATTTCATTAATGGAATTGCAAGCAAGACACTCGCCAACAGACGTTGATAAATTTTGTTTGTATTTGATTATTTCACCGTTCGCTGTCTGACTGTTATTTCTATGTCATCGAAGTTTGATGGTCTACAGAATTTCCATATCTGTGATCTATACGACCGGTTATTTCCGTCTCCAATTGGTTGACTGTCATTTTCGGATTTAATTACAGGTTGTTATGGCGATCGAGTCGATGATTGAAGCAATTTGTGTGCAGTCGTGTCGTTGCCGGCTGTACTATTACTATTTTACTGTTACTAAAATAGTTTTATTATACAATTAGTTATACTGGATGGTACATTACGCTATTAGAGCTTTTCATAATAAATAAGTTTGTATAATGTACGTTTAGGTGTATATTTTATGTATTTCGTTTGCAGTTGTTATCAGTGCTAGAGTTTTCAGGGCACTATTTTTGGTCCAATTTACTTCCTTCTCGATTTATTAGCTACAATATTACTAAACAAATCTCGATTGAATCTCTGATCATAGATACTATTATGCTGGTAATTAGCTTCCTGTAACAGTTCACAATTGTTCTCCAATTACTTATCAGTGTGCTGTTATCATTGAAGTAAATATAGGCCATAATTCATTTCCTTAACTTCCAATATTTAGCAAGGTACCCAGTCTGCATGGTATTTTCGGTCAGAGAAATGGTTATTGTGTTGAGAGCTTGCGATATTTATCGTAGTTCGTGGTACAATTTTCACTGCTGTCTCAATGTATAATTAAACGGCTGGATTTGCTTGCGTAGTTAGGAAACCTGACCACGACACCGCACGCTTGTTTCCAAAGGTCTTAAACTCCGGCGGTAATCCAATTAAAACCACGTTTTATGTCGGAGGCATTGAGATCGGTTACACGTGATGCTAAATCTTGTTTGAAGTAGCGATAGAACAAATAGGGTTTTATTACAATAGTATAGGAGTCAGTTTTTTAATGATCAGGTTAGTGATAATGGAGCTCTGTGAGAAAGAAACGCTCTGAAAACGACGGATTTGTTCGTTTACGGATGCGGAGCCTACTGCGTGCGAAGCAACTATTTACTTACCTATTACAACCGCAAGCAACAGCTACTAGTCGATTAGTTTTTACGTTTATTCGCGTTAAAGTTGTCTTATATTCGTATAAGTTTTATCATAACGTAAAACGCATTTATCATCCTATCATTTTAAATATTTATTTAATGATATTAATTATTTATTCATTGTTATATTACAATATATTTTACTTGTACGTATAAAAACTATGAAATTACTCATGCAACTTGTTTCGTTTCGTTTTAATTTAATTTTTCTATTTTAATTTGATGTCATGCAATACAATATGCAATACAAGCATTACGTTATATATTCATCAAGCTCGCAACGTATGCATTACAATTAATCTTCAAACAACATTAACATATCATCTTTTCCGGTAATGGTATGTCATTACCGTTTACTTTTACATAATGCCTTACTTCGCTGACCCGATGAAACTCAATACCACATTACTCGTGATTACAAAATAATGACACACATAGTCTCTAACAGATAAATAATAAAGATTAATTTTAAGTGTAATTCTATAAACAGACGGGAGATATATTTTTGCGCATATTTCGTGTCAGCTCAGAATCGTCTGTCATTCCCGTATTCCCGTAATACAAATTCATGTTTTCAATGCGCAATTGTGAAACTGTAATTATCATTTGTAATAGGTTGCCTTCGATGATCTTTCCACCTTTTAGCTTTCTATTATTGAACTTGTAATGGATGTTACTGTGAGATATTTATTTACATACATGGTAATGATCGATTAGTCGGTTGTATTCGGTAATCACGCAAAATGAGACATACCGTTGTAATTGAATTTAATAATAGGATGATTATCAAAATCTTTTCAATAGTAAAAGTAATGTTTAATAGCGATATCCTTGACAGCAAATTATATTATGAGATCAAACCTACGGGTATCCGACAAGTTGATTGCAATTTGCTCGATGTAGATTAAATCGTAGGTGTGCAATAACAGTTAGGTGGTCAGCTTGAAGCTTAGCATCATTATGATTTTAATAACGAAATCACGATCGTGGGAGAGCATTTATACAACTGCAGGGAGCTAGCACGAGCACCCGACTCAGTAAAACATTCGTCATTCCTTGCACTAATATTCTGTCCATTATTGGTCTATTTGTCACTGCCGTAGTTCAAGCATGCTTCATACCTATTGCCTTTAGTGTCCGGGTTGACGGTAATGTTAAATTGACCCTCTCACCTTTTATTATTTTCGGTGACATCTACAAGTTAAGATCACAAATTATAATTTTGTTACATAATCGTGTAATATTGCGTAATTTAATATGATCACTTAGAAGTGGTTATGGCAGCCGTTAAAATTTCATCCTTACAATTATCAACATTGCAATATGCCAAGCATAAAACATTTTCTTCTAATAGATTAGCTTAACGAAAGGACAGTGGGGCTACCTAATGAAAAACGGTCACCGTTGCCTACACGACATTAGCAACAACAGAAGAGTGACAAATGTATCGCTAAATTGAAACCGGTTATATTGAGACAAAAATGATCAGAATGATCTATATTTGTAATGGTACAGAATACATCCATCGAAGTTTAATTTCAAGCATTTGTGTTATTTTTCCGACTATCACTACACAAGAACAAAGTACTGATATCTTTGAGAGAACAAACTGTGCCACGACACTCATGACTTTAATTTAGCAAAATTACTTTAAAACCACTAAACATTCGTTTAGCTGTTCCGCATACGATTGTTTACACTAGCTTGCGTTAGTCACGTAGTTGAGATCACGAATCCACGATCGAGATTCTCGTCTCGAGGTAAATTTTATGCTAGTTTTGGTTACTTGAGTTTTTAATGCCAATTAGAAAAAAAATGCCACGCTTGTGTACATCCTGAAATTTTGGCATAGACGAGTCATATTATATTTCTAGAAATGACATTTTGACATTTCAGTTTGTCGTAATAGTTTATCATAAACCATTGTATTAACCGATGCCCCTATTTCGTGTTATCTCTAATTAAAATCAAATAATGTAATTTAACCTTTTATGATAGGACATGCTTAAGTCCTCTCTTATATTATTAAGTTCTTTAAATTAGCTGTTACCTTTTTAGCTTAATTCAATAACTTCACATACACCCACTAAGAAACTTTTTAAATCGAAATGACGTCATTTTAAATTCAAGGAAGCTAACGGCATTATTACGCAATGTTAATGGCACTGGAATATAATATAACTATCTCCGTTACGTTGTCCATTCAAGCTACAAGCACACGAAGCTTTCCAATTACGCGATGTCGTGCGTCGGCTTGGACGTGACCGGCAGAATCAAAAACATTACCTCAAAACGCACTATGTAGTCCTTTTGCAAGTCAAGTGCCATCAAGCAATTGAGAAAAAGACGCATATAGACCAGCAAGAGTATTTTGCGACGCCGCAGATTGCATCTGAGCTATTACTCAGTATTATTACAAACCGCGAAAGGAAACGTCATGACGCAAAAAGTCATTCGTCTTCCGAACGTAATCTGCTGAATGCACTCGACTCAAGATCAAATGCTTTCTGATTTATGTATTTCAATCGTCCTACAATCCCACGTGGAAGGAGCATCTCTGTTCCCATTAATCTATTCAATATTTCACATATGGTATGGAAACGATTACGGAACAGTTTATAGAACACTTTGTCGATATTGCCATTATAAATAGAAAGGATTCCGCTGCATTTTACGTCAGATCACTGCTTTGAATGGATGCAATTACTTACGTGAAGGCAACTGATAGATAAGATGGTACGATAAAGGTATAAATGAAGTACTCGATGAGTCACTCTTGCTCCGTCTTAAGAGCGGACAATCACATTTAGGTTACACGACGCTTGGAGGTAATAAAAAAAGGAAAACACTTGTCTCGTATATGAACAAGTTGGCTTATGGAACAGGATGAGTTGACACAAGTATGTCGGGCCGTGACATTCTATGTGGTTTTGATCCGGATTTAATATAAAGCACAAGATTTTGCTCGCGACTTCGTTCACGAAGCAAACGATGTTATAATATATTCCCATGTTTTGTACAGCTCTATTTTTTACCCCATAAATATTTGTAGCAATTCTAGTAAAGGAATACGATACGAATTCTCGTTCTCTATTGCACTCTGTCAGTGGTGGAATAACCAAATTTTATCTTATTGCTAATTTTGGCCATATAAAGAAGCTATTTGTGAAAATTTTGGATTCTAGGTTTACCTGTTTCGGCTACGCCTAGATCTTGGGTGAGCTAGACATCTTTCTTTTTTATATAAAGATGATGTACTTCTCGTTTAGTGGTTGCAAGAAAAAAAACTCAGCAGATTTGTTTCTCAATCCTATTGTACGTAAAATAACGGAATTGTAATGTACAGCGTGGGTCTTATTTTCGTAATTGCTGTTGTTTCTGTGAATTGTAAATCCGTAATTTCTCACTTCATTAATGATTTCGCTTAGTTTTGAATCTCATTACTGCAATTGTTAATGTTATTATAACTTAAGTTACTAAATTTAGAGAATATTACTTATGTACTGTCACCTTTATTACGATTATTCTGCTGTTTATTTAGTGTAATGTTTGTTTTGTATGTACTAAATCTTAGATATCCCCATTCCATCCCCCCATCCCGTTTCATTAACTGTATGTTCATTCTATCTACTTCACTATATCTTCATTCCATGACTTTCATTTTTCACTGCTAGTATGGTTCTAAAATCGGGTGAATAAATACATGCGTAAAGCATTATAAAAGGGAAACTTTATTGTTATTGGAAACTGGGATGTAACCCATATCATACCGTTGCGAATCGCAGTTACCATTAATTGAACATTGCGTTATATTAGCAACTACATTTGTGTTTACGTGGCCCACATACTCTTGTAAGTAATGAAAATTCGGATCGATAATTTTCATTTGTTTTCACTTCTCTTTTAGTTGTTTAAATTTCAAGAGTAAAAATGTAGTTCTAAATTAATATACGAAATCGTAGTTTATAACTTACTTATTTATGATATTAATTCGATTACTGTTTTTATTTTGGTGATATAATTTTCCTTATGTTCATGGACTTTTATCCAAAAAATGTGCTGATATTTTCATTGCTTTGACAGCATTTTCCCCAATCTAATATGAACAATAATAAAACAAAAACTTAAAAAACTATAAACTATAAACTTTAGAATTTATCTAGTTACTAATAACATTAAAATGATTGCTGTTTTAATTTGGTGTTTCTTTGTTATATTTTCCTTTAAAAATGCTTTTTAGTATACACACACACACACAAACAAACACATTAAGTACTTTTTTAGTAATATTACTAACGTATTGTGTCTATTGTTTGCAGATAGGAAGATGAAGTCGAGATTATGAGGACGACAGACAACTTTCAGGTGAGTGAGGAATGTAAAACAACTTGTATAAACATGTTTGATTCATGGACACATAATGGGTGTATTCTGGTATTAATCGGCAATATCTATGTATATGGAGCGCCCTGTTGAGTAAACGAAGGGTGTGGCGATTTCTAAGCCCAAGGAATTGGTTCACGACCCACGCGTCTTAAACGACAGAATACTATAATTAACGTATTGTGACACTTTTGGCGATGATTTAGAATACCATGTTCTGTTTGAGGAACTTGTTCTACGATCAACGTATAACGGATTGAAAGTTAAGTAAGGAAATGGAACTTTATCCCACGATTTGATTACGAGTTTTTCGTATCGTATATTTACACAAAAATATGTTTTAACTCATTTTCAAAGGGTTCAATAATGTTATGGTCTTTCGAAAATATTAATACTATGTTTTTTTATCCTTTTTGGTTTAGTTTAAGAATAAACAAGACTAAAATCACATGTATGTCATTGGGAATTAAGGAAATGCAACTTTAACCACAGTTTGACTAATATATTCATATAGTATATTTACACAAAAACAAATTTGAATATTCGAAAATTATTTATTTAAGTTATATTTAAAGTGTTCCATAATGTTACGGTCTTTTGAAAATGTAATTCCTTCTTTTTTATCTTTTTTCATTTATTTTAAGAAAAAACAAAACAATAACAAAGTCACTTGTATCGAATTTAAAGTTAAATAAGGAAATGGTAAGCTGACTATAAAAAGTCACGAGTAGTAACAAAAAATGTACAAATAAGTACGGACTGCGTAGTGACATCGAATACTTTGATTCGTTATTTTAATGATCTGCAGACGTCTGGTAGATTGCCAGATTTCAAAAGGTCTAGCAAATACGTTAACTTTTTAAGATACGAAATTTCTTTTTGAAACGGTTTTATTTTGCTTGCTATGTTTATCTTGTGTGAGTCAAATGTTTTAATTGAGTTTATTTTTTAGCGGATTTAAGGACTTTGGTGTCTTCCCGGTTGAACTATAACCACTTATGAGTATGTTTCACGGACTGGGGTATCTGCAACATTTGATGTAGATTCCTATTCACAATCTCCTGATTGTGATGGTGTGGTGTATAGGTAGAGTAAGAATTATATAACGAACCACTCGCTTAATCACAGACGGTGTAACAGGTACCTAAGATACGAAAACGATCACTAGGCTGTACGCTTTAAGTCCGAGAAAGGTACAAGCAAGTACAACAATGGTACAAGCTTTTGTTGTGCTAAAATCTATTTCCATTGCAAGGTGCTCGACCATTCGGGTTTGTTATACCATATGACAAAGAGCCCACCTTTACATTTATCAGTGAAAATTATGTCTCCGATTTGCGTCGTGGCAACGTTTTGAAATATTCGCGCTTGAATTCGCAATTTATCGCCTATTCATTTTTGTTGGGTTCGCGCAATTCTTCGGCGTACTAAATCTCATTGTGAGGGAGTTTCATACATTTCGTGCTCCTTATGAAAGGCTATAGAAGCGTATTCCAGTAATTCTTATCCTTGATTTTCATGGCCTAGAATTTAACTTCTAACCAGAGAGAAATATGAAAGGCGGAATGAGATTGAATTTTCAAAAGAAAGATATGGCAAAGAGCGTGAAACATGCTTGAATTTTCGAAAGAATATTTTTATCCAAACTTTGACTAGTATATTCTTGTAGTATATTAATTCGAAAAAAACACAATTTTGATATTCGTACTTAAGTTATTTGCAACAACGTGTGCGATAATGTTGCTAGGATCTTTCGAAAATATTGTTATTATGTTTTTTTTTTATTTACGAATGAATAAGACTACAGCCAGATGTATAAGAGGCTATATAAGCTTTTTAATTATTTCCAATTAAGAAATAACGCGTAGATTAAACGTTTTAAATAATCTTAAATCACTTATTATTAAACAATTAAAACAATATTCAGGAGCCGGGGAGGCTTGACGAAAAAAAATATGGTTTACAAAGTCCACTTTAAGGAAATTTGTTCAAAATGCAATGATCCGCATAAGAATTCAGTGCAGTATTTCATATGTGGGACTGGCGACTGTCCTACTTTAGCTTCGGAATGAGATTTAGGTTTTCGGATGAAACTATAGAAACAACTTTGATTTGATGATCCTTGCTACAATGATTAAGGACTGTTCTAGAATAATTTCAGGTTGTTTAAACTATAACACATAATTACCATTGGCCTTTTCGCTAATATAATATTATAGCCGTATTTTGTATTATAATCTCCCGTATTAACTATTTTACTTTAAATAATATGTTGTTTCAGCTAGGTTCAGCAACGAGGTTCAAATTAGTGTTGATATTACAGAGTATAGAACTAACTAGACAACGCGAGTTACTATATGTGAGTGCCAGAAAGTTAGGCTCATGCTGCAACCAGCATTCTCTATATTAAGTTTCGTGCTGCTCTTGCCATATAAATTAGGATAGGATTTACTTAAGCGTCGAGAGTTTCTTCCGATATTGTTTTCTACCGGTTAACCTCAGCTAAACGGGCGCACAAAGCCGATGTACTGAATATTTTGCATTGTAACATAGATATTGATTAACTAATTAAATAGTGTTATAATCCAATAAAATATTTTAATTTCAATATAAACGTACGAACATAACCCGTAATGTGAAATCGTACGGATGTGTGAATGGAATGTTTCGTTTCATCGTGACATAAAAGTTGACCTAAAAAATTCGCCACACGTTGGTTTCAAATTGATGCATTTGCGTTCTCTATTTAGATCTGTGGTCTATGGTAGGCACGGTGGTACGGTTTCTTCGCTTGTTTGTGGGAGGTGTTACGAATTCTGCCCCCGAGGCTTTGGCTAACAATACACGCCCGTATCTATGGGTTGCGACAACCTGCGCTCATTTTGAATCGTTAATATTGTGGTGAAAATTGACTTTAAATTGGCTTGAAATTTTGTATAAACATACCATGATATAGGTTTAACCTTTTATTTGCGTCATAGTTCAGACATTGACGGTATGACTAAGTTAAATTATTTTATACTTAATCAGGTTATCCAGCTGCTAATAATTTTATATCATAGCACTTTTTATACTCTCTGCAAACAAGTATGCAAACCATCTGATGTTAAGTAGTCGCAGTCCATAGACATCCACGTACAACCACATACAATATGTGAGCTCGAACGTGGATTCGGTGCTATTCCCGAGAACTAAGAAGGTCGCCTCGCTTCAAAGTTTAGGCGGCAACCATCTTTCCAACCGAAAAACAAGTAACGCTTTACGGCGGATTACGCGGGCGGCGGTTGTGTCTCCCCAGTCAAACTATAGTTCTCCCACCTTCAGATTTAGATTACCTGATGCTTTAGTTTAGTTCTATCTATAGAACATTCGTTTATTATAAACCTAAGTATTACGATTATTTTGTATTTACCTTTGCAAAGCAACGTGGACCCGTTTTGAATGCTAATGCAAAGATGACAAGATTGCGGACCTTTGAAATGTGAATGACCACTGTTTCATTGTTTCTTCATTGAATTTTACTTGTATGAGTCAAGCATTTTCCATACTTGTTATTATTCCATACTATACATACATATATTTTTGGATGAAATTATAGTAACCAATGATGATACAATCCACTTGTTGGTGTGTTGTACACGCTTATGTACGTTCCTAATCCATACTGATAATTGAAGTTCTAATTTAGGTTGGTCACAAATTTGTGCACGGTGGTAGCATTTGTTCAATTGAATGGAAGTCCTACCCATTTCTAGCGTAAAGCAATTCTTGTATATCGGTAGAAGTGTTGTTGTCGATTCCCTCATATAAATAATAGTAAAAAAACTAAGAAACACGCTTTTTCAGTGATCTATTTATACCATGCACTCCACGCTTTTTTTACATCGCAATATATTTAAACTTTTTTTAGGTTTGATGTTGTAGACTGTCTACAGCAACTAACATCAGGTGGCCTGCTCGTTCTCACCGAAAAATAGGTGAAAGGTAAATTTAGTGCCATGGCATTTGTGCCAAAACACGAGTTATTTAAACTTAAACAGCTTGCACAATCGTTTGCGTGATGTACCTAATGCAATAGCGATGCAGGATAATTTGAACACGCCATGAAAACATCACTGTGGCGAAAGTTTGTTCATCTTAGACAGTAAGCAATTATTGCTAGCTACACGAAAGCTCTCGGTTGAGCTTAATCTTAATCTATTTGAATTTAAGTGGTTCAAATATTAGGAAATATTGTTATCTAACATAGTTTAACACTTTGACTGCTCACAGGTTTGTCAGCGTTGTGTGGCAGTACTGGATAGGAAATGTTTTGTCTAGATTGGAGATACGTTGAGTATTTACATCTGTTGTGTTTAACAGCATTCGTTTAGCGTCGACGGATATACTACCGTTGTGTTAGCCGGCAGTCTGGAAAAATGTTCATTTGCGAAGGTCGTATGAACAGTGAAAAGTATAATAATGTACTAGAAACTGCTCTCATACCTTCGTTTTCGTGTGTTGGTGACACTAATTTAAATGGTGTTAAATTTCAACAAGACAATGCTCCTTGTCATAAATCCGCGACTACGATGCGCTGGTTTACTGATAATTGTATTGACCTGTTAGATTGGCCTGCCCAGTCCCCGGATCTGAATCCAATTGAACATTTGTGGGGTATTTTGAAGAGAAAAATAAAAGAGCATTCAATCACATCAAAAACTGCTTTAAAAACGCGTTGGTAAAAGTCAGTCAGTTAGTTATAATATATCAAGTGACTCGGAAAACTCCTGTCTTCTATAACCTATATTGGATTGGCGAGCGCTGCCTAAACAGAGCTAAGCGTTACACGAACATATGGAATCGTGGGCTTGTTGCTCTTAAATTATTAGATTTACAAAAATATAATCGAATTGAAATAAAGAAAACGATTATTATTAAACGAGGATGAAGCCGAGGGGAATAACTAGTAAAATATATTGTTCACTTTCACTCTTTAGTTTCATGAATTGTCGAATGGGTGGGTCTCAAAGTAAAACGTTAATTTGTGAGGGCTCTACTACGTATTATATTATTTTCCAAATAAATTATATCGGTGGTGTTATTTGAAGTTTGTTTGTATGTTAATTTCATCAAGTTTGCCCGCCGACTAAGTACACACCTCGCCCGAAATCTTGTTAGAACTCCATTTGTCAGTGAGTTGATAACTTGTTGCGAAGTTGAGTGCTGAATACTACTTGAATGCTATCAACGCGGGGCTTTGTTGCTAACAACAAAACAAACGGAACCTCCCTCTGTACGTACTACAATAGTATTAGAAATAATACTTTCATTATATTATTTGAAGCTAAATGAAATGTTAGTATTTTTGACATAAAACACGATACCGATAAAGTATCATACACTTAATATTTCTATAAGTATAAGAACTATTTTGTGAAGTGTATGGAACATATTTTTATCTTGATGAAAAGGAGTCGTTATTAACTCACTTTTATACTAGGTAATTAGAGAGTTATCCCAGTAGCAACCTAAAAGTGTCATCTAAAATGTTGTTCGCTATGGATAATATTACAGACAAAAGGGCTAAAATACACATTTATCATCAGTTGGATCAGTTTAATGAACACACAAAATCTTCGTTCCTAGATCAACAAGACTTACAAGATTTGACAAACTTTCATACACACTACAGAACAAGTTACAAAAAAGGTTAAATGAGTGTAGAGTAAAGCGCGCGTGCCAACCTCCCGGCGTGAACCCGCAGATAGATCCGGAGACGTCGGTTAACCAGCAGACTCTGCCAGAGTTTGGCAACCAGCCAATAGATTCTGATCGGGCCTATTTTAAGCGTACAAAATTTTAGAGTAATTTTTAAAAGTATTGTTTGACCACAACTGTTCTATCATACTGTAATTTATTTGATATCTTTAGTTTATGGTGGCCAATAGATCTGCGCCTAAAGGTCGCGTGGCTTAGGACGTGGTAATATTAAAATTAGTTAACTAATTATGGCGTTCGGAGAAGCGATGGCTTTTTGGAAAAAATAATAAAAGGACTGTCTATAAAACGAAATGGCTTGTTCAGACAACAAAAGCATGATAACAGCGCACATTGAGATTCCTCTCCTTTTTTTAATATGAGCCCAACAATCAGCATTCGTAAACCTTAATGTACTTCTTTGTTCACATTTCGACAGATGTGGCAGCGAACAAAGATCACAAGAATATAAGACTAACAAGATTCGTGTTTCTTATACAAATTAGCTATATTTTGGACAAGGACGAAAATAATTGTAGTAATAACTTAAGATGTAGGCATGAAATAAATGACGCAAAACTCAGTAGCATTAACACGCTTTAATATGAATGAATTAGCACATAAGCATACGATTCACCTCATGATAAATCCCTGTCTACAACCCATGAACACCTGCCACCAAATACAAATAGGCGCGCGAGGAACTTACTTTGAGATCACAAAGGCTAAGTTTTAAAGCTTTAGGTAAGCCTCAACCTCGTTTATGTGCCTACCACGCTTCGAGGGTCCGCCAGCTCCAATCGCTTTCATTTCTTGCTTTTCTACGTGTATATTTATGCGGGAACTCGAGATTGCA
This sequence comes from Phocides pigmalion okeechobee, assembly GCA_018251015.1. Classification (NCBI taxonomy): domain Eukaryota; kingdom Metazoa; phylum Arthropoda; class Insecta; order Lepidoptera; family Hesperiidae; genus Phocides; species Phocides pigmalion. The sequence continues at coordinate 14,448 of DWON01003474.1, forward strand.
TATTTTAGAGATAAAAAGGACTTATTTTAATGCTACCAAAATATTTTTTTTGGTTAAGACAGCTCAGACAGCGTATTAGGGCCATTCCAGTATATTAAGGTCAGGAGTAAAATTAAAATACGTAGCTAGGTTACCATGTCTTTTAGACGAATGTTACAGTTCTAGGCAGTAAAATTAAACAATCAATTATGAAGATTTATTTCCAAACTCTGTATAAAAACTTCTATGTACTTTTTTAGGACAGCATCTATGTATAGCGTTATGGATGTTTCAATGGAGCCAAATCAAACTTAAGGCCGACAGTTCTTGAATCAAACCACAGCGTATCTAATCAAAAGTTGTCATCGTTGATTACATTCCCTACTTTGCTAAACAAAATAAAAGTATTCGAATTTGTTTAAGTTACAAGTTTATTATTAGTAATTAAGTAATATATTACCAATAAATATTAGGTAAAAACGCAATATTTGCTACCGTTAACAGACACTTACATATATTACAGGAATGTACTTGAGAAAATTATTGACAATATTCCGCTTATATACAGTGAGAACTAAATTTTTTTATTACAAATATTTGTATAAGTGTTTAATTAAATTTGTATTTTATAAGGTTTATAAATGATGTATTTGATTTAATTTCCAGTTTAACCTTTTAATATAAATGTAGCTTTTTCTTACAACAATAAATAAGTAAAATTTTAACATGAATAAAAAGCTAAATCGATACGAACTTCAAGCTAACTAAAGTTTGTGTAGACCCAATAGGTAGATAAAATAAAGCTACAAGACCTAACGAGGCAAAGTTCGCGCTGAAAAACGTTTTCGTGGGTCTTTTGTCTATTCCCGCGGAACCCAATCCGATGCTCTCCACACCGTTACAATGTTTCTACGAGTTTTGCGTTACATTTATACGGTTTTGTTACTTTCCTGGTTTTATTCCGTTTTTGTGTCCCTTCCGATGCATAAAAACTTTACGTGGATTTTTCTCGTCGTGTCGGTTTCAGTTTCATGTCGTCCATTTTTTTTTCGTTTCTATTCCATTCCATTTTGTTTTCACAGACATTTTCAAACGTACTAAAACATTCACAATTATTTTGTACCGATTCTATTTCTGTGTGAAAGGTGCAATTCTTATAAAGAGTATGCCTTTTTTGTAAATTTTAATTCCGTTAAAACTTAATTCATTTTGCCGTGTATAAGTATATTGACACAACATATAGAAATATAGGGGACGCTTCGGGCATCAGAAGCAATACTGCAGGGATTTAACAAAGTATAAAGTTAGCGACTTATTCAATTAAACTATTACGGCAATCTAGTGTTACAGTCATAATAGCAATCACATCGCTAAATGACAATAGAAAGGGAACAGAGACAGAACACAGAGAACACAGAGCTGTCCGTGTACCGAGACGCATTTGAATATAATGCCCAACAAGCTAGAACTACCGTCCCTTTGTGCCGTGGGGCAATCAGGTGATGTCGTCCGATTCGATTACAACATATTTTTTCCAAACTACCTCATCTTTAGCGCAACTTTCCTATTTTTATTGAGAGCCACAACACATATGATGTGTTCGTTAACTTTTAATACATATAACATATTGGCGATGGACATTTTAAATGCGCGACGGCTGTGGCAAAACTCCCCTCTCAAGGGGTCATGAATGGATGATAAATTATAATATAAGCTTTTTTTAAAAGGTGTTATAAGAATATTGGAAAACACATAGAAATAAAGGTGGCGCTTCGGGCATCAGAAGCGATACTGCAGAGATTTAACCAAATATAAAGTTAGCAACTTATTCTAGGTACTATAATTATCTTTTATTTTTCATCCTTATCGCTCCGTTCGTTAAAGTCCTTCGTCACGATCAGATAACACTAACCACAACCAGATGCTAACGAAATTTCAGGAATGATTCTGAAAATTCCTAAAATACTAAAACGATGCCGATGCGAATTGATATCACGTCGCAAGTTGCGTAATTAAGAATTCTTTGGACCCACCGAGGACCCGTTCCGGGCCATCCCGGACCACCCCAGGCCCCCCGTGCCGTCGCGGGCCGACGATTGCGATCTATGACGGCATCTCCGAACGACAGTTTAATTATCGAGCGATCATACCATTAGATATCTGGGATTTTATCGCATTTCAATCTTAGAAGTAAAATTATAGATTTATACCTAATATATTTTGTAACTAAATGTGGGGTGGTTGAATTTTCGTTAGATAAAGTAATTAATAATATTTTTTACGCAAATAGCTTAATAAAAGAATTCGTCATTTTACAGAAGCTGTAGACATTGCAACGATTAAGACAAGAACAGGAATAATGTAATAATATCTAACGAGTTATTACAAAAAATCTTACGAAGTACAAAATTAAATCAATTATTGACATCATTAATTTTTGTATTGTTACTAAAAACGATATATAATAGGTATGCGCATGTCGTCAGAGAAGCATGACGAGACAGGACTATTAGCGAAGTCGGGATTGTTCCGGGCGGGAGCTGAATGATAAATGAGGGATGAAAGCTTTTTCCCCGCGACAGCACCAACTCTAATTCGGTCCGCGAGGACACGCGGGACCTTATTTGTCCAACCAAAAACGGGTTACCGATGGAAGATAAATGTTTTTCTCGCAAAAGTCAGTATTCTTAGACAGTATCTTGACCTTACTTTTAATTTGCCAAAGCAAAATTGTGATATTATTTGTTTTAGCATGTAAGAAATATACTGTTTATAATAAGATTTTTTTTTACTTTAGGAAAACCCTGAACTGTCGGAGTCCTATCGACATAAAACCTGACAGGTGTCCACTCCTCCCCGCGCGGAGGTGTCACAGTAAAACTCGCACACACCTCAGCGACTGTGCTAGCGGCCGCCCGGCCTTACAGGTCAGGCCTGCCGCGTGTCAAAGTTCGAACTCCATTCTCGGTGCGCCAGACACCTGGCACGCCATCCTCCTGCGGATATCCCGTTATGAAATTAAATGTTTTTTTTCACAATTATGTTTTTTATAGTTATTATTTAATACTACGTTTATTTTACATTTTTATATTATCTTCTTCATAAATAATTTAAATTTTCGTTATTATTTATAATTGATACAATACCTAAGGTATATCAAAAATATACATACATATAATAGTAATAAGGAATATCAAAAAATAAAAATCTAATTAAATAATTTAAAAAAATGTCGTTTCTGATTACTGTTGTGGCTATTTAAGTGCTAATATAATTTTTAATACGGCGTTATACATGTCGGAGCGAAACCGTATATTTAAGACAACGCGTTGCCGGAAATGTTGTTTTTATCCAAATCAATCAATTTAGCCAAATCTAGAAATATTAAAAATGTTTTACCGATCGTAAAAAGTTATGTACCGCCACCCAATTTTTAATGAAAGTCCGAGCGCCCGCAGTTAGTATTCATTCTCGCTCAAGCCGTCGCATAGTTCGGATCTCTCTACGACAACGTTACGCTGCCCGAGCAATATACGAAGATA
>DWON01003475.1:0-17966 GCA_018251015.1 Phocides pigmalion okeechobee
ATTAAATATAAACTTTCCTCTTGAATAACTCTGTCTATTGCTAAGTACCGAAATAAAATCCATTGCGTACTTTAAAAGATTTAAGAAAATCGGCAGGAAGCGATTTTCTTTTATACTATGTAGACATAAAGAAGCTATTCCTATAGCTATACTCATGTGAACTACATACTTATTACTTTTGGTGACTGATTTTCTAACTACATGTTTTTGTGCGGTTCAGAAACGCCGCAACCATCTTAGTCCTGGGTAATAGTATCTCATCTACGTTTAACCTCAGATAGTATGTCAGTAGGGTTATATATCGCTTCTTTGCTTCAATAACGTGACAAGTTTGAAAACTCAGGTTTTTATTTTTATTTAATTACTGAATTCTCCGTGTTTGATTTGAGATAGCTAAGATGTTAAATTTTATACATAGTCTATAATAAAGGTAAAAAATACACAATTACATAAAATAAATTTTTGTAAGTTAAAAAATGCTCTACAGTAAAATTGTGTTTTTTAACATAACACGTTATTGAAGCAAAGAAGCGATATATTGTATTGAGGCTGTGTGTGAATGTCCAAGGGTTGCAGTGACTGCTTAACATCAGATGATCTGCATTCTGCCATGTTACTTTGTACTCTCCAGTTGAACCTGCATTTAATAAATTTCCTTCAATCACTGTTTACCGCTTACAATCTTCCTTAATGGCCTATAAAATTCTATAATAATTTTTGTAACCTATTTTATTTTTAGCAATTAACGTTCAAACAAACAGAAATACCTCTTCAGCTTTATAATGTTAGTATGAATTGTATTTCTCTACCGGTTTAATCAGATTGCGTTTTTGTAAAAAACAGTGCTTTTTTAAATAAGGTTATAATTAAAATAAACCATCTTAAAAACATATGACATAATTGGTTATACGACGTATATGGTTGAAAAACAATGACCATTCTCTTGGACCTCTCTGGTACACTGGATACTACCATGCATTACTACCGCTGCATAACAGGATTTTGCCGCGACGCGAATTTTCTTTCGTGATAACTTAAAATTGTGAACGATCAAACTCCAGGTTTCTTATTGTAATCAAATGTATAGTAAAACCTTTTTTCTTTAAAAAGACTATTCCTTACTACGATCATCATTTTACTAATGGCCTCTTCTATGAATTCCTTTCTCTTGAGTGCCATGGACTCATGGAAGGACAAATCACAATATACATAAACACTCAGATCTCGATCAGAAATCTGAATTCTTCATAAAGATGTCTGGCCAGGAATAGTCCCGGAACCCTTTGTGTGGCGGATTATAGGTAAGTTAATATATGTAATTGATAGGGTGATCGATACACCATGTCCCTTCATCGGTATTACGATAATAAAACAGAATCAAGAGAATCAGTTCGGTGATTATCGAGTTATAAGACTATAAACGGGCACGCAAGGGTGTGGTACATTATGTAAGGATACCTATTGTATATAATATGTAGAGCCCATCACATTATTTGCGGAAACCCGAGCTGGTCTAACAAAAGACAAACAATAAATATAATGAAGGGAAACAAAACAGGACGAGGATAATGGATAGTCTCCATTAGGTAACGTGTACATGTCAGTACATCTGCTTGATTGAGTACTCGCTTTGGTATTATTTTCTTTTTCTTTGTTACCTCTGCGTAAAGCTCCGGAATCGATTTCCAGCAGTAATATTGAAAATTTCACAATCTAAAATTATTCATTTTAGGTGGTGAAATTTTCGCATTGTGGTTCCTTAAAATAGGTAATGAGTGCCTCATATTAATCTCTCTGTCTTAACACACTCCTTAAACAAAAACACAGTTACATAATAGTATTGAGTCACTTGTAGTCAATGTATTAAATAGCGAGGAAACAATGCTAAGTTTATATTTATCAATTGTCAAAAAAAAGTTTCTTGTTATTTGATAAATAATTGATGTATAAGTAGATCATTTTACTTTGTATCATGTGTTCACGATTAACGAATTTTGATTGCCGATATTTCGATTCATTTGAGTTTAGATAATACCCGAGCCATGCAACTGGTACGAAATATTAGCGATCAAAATTGTTAATCGTGAAAACTCGGCACAAAATAAAATGTATAAATTTCACAAAAAAACCAGAACGCAGATCATTTAACACTGTTGGTCTAAGACAAAAATAGGAGATAAGTTATTTAGTAGTAATGACATAAAAATGTTCCTAACAAGAACAAGTTGGATCACATAAAATTAACAATACTGTTATCGGTACAAAATAATTGTAAAGATGTTGGAACTTCTGAGCTGTATTTCGAGCGGATAGCTTCACTCTTATAATTCGCTGTAAGGCAGTTCGTGTATTTCGATCAGATGACAGCGGCTGATAGTAACCATTACCTATAATTAGGCAACCATCTCAGGCCAATACGTAATCACGGGTCAAAGGACGACGTCAGTCAGGACTTTAGTCCTGTTTGAGGTTAGACGGGAGGAAGGTCGTACACGGGCTATTGCACCATTTAATGTAAGGTGACCTGCACTCTCATTTGATACTCTTCCAATAAACAAAAAAAACCGTATCTAATTAATTTAGTACAACACATTTCATTAAAACCAATTTTAGTTATATATATTTTTCAAGATACCACTCACTTTGTAGCCTCAAGTTCAAAAGTAGGTATATAGGAATCCTAAATGTAATTATCGATTTATTACACTATTCTGTGTTTCTGTAGTATCAGTCCCGTTGTTGCATAAAATATGAACGATACGAACGGATACGAAGAAGCTGTAACAGATGTTCAGTAAAACAGAAATAATACTTTTGAGTAACAGGAACAGATTTATCAGATATTATAAATCACCTGTTCCACCTCTACACTGATTACTATCGCACTCAAATCAATATTACGGCTGTGGTCACTGGGAAGGAGGGTAATAAATTGTTACACCGCACGTAATTTAGCGGGAAAGCAATCGAGGAATTATTGGGGATATTCTGTAATGAATCTGGAGACTTGTCATAGTAAAATAATTTCTTGTTGCGATTACATTGCTTTTTTTGTTAGAAGTACAAACGTGTATATTCACCACCTGTTAGGTAGTCGGTGCTGTTCATGGTAACACTTTCCAAAGTCATACAGGATTAAAGACCTGTCTAAGATCGTACGTAGATGCATTGCTAATCCTGAGGACTTCGCCTAGAGATATTCACCTTACTTGTTCTCGTTACGATTGTTTTAATATTTTGCTACGCATATTAGTACGTATTTTATTACATTTGAGTTACTTAAGATTAACTTTGCTAGTGTAACAAAATATATCTTAGATTTTTAGATTTTTTTTTAGATTTTTTTCAAAAAGTTTATTTGAAGAAAATCTTAAAAAGGAATAAAAATAGCATATATTTTCGTATTCTATTTTATCCGATTAAGAATGGAATTTCCAAACTCCTTTTTAGTGGTTATTTCTGTTATAAAAAGAACGTCTCTTCAAAGTATAGGATTTTAGGTTCAGGGTCTACGGTCAGTTACTTTATTCTTTTATTTGTGGGTATATTTTACTAAAATATATACATTTTACGTAAATTATGCGTCTTTCGTATACCATTAGATGGCGGAATAAGTTCCAAAGGGGAAAATATACAACTGATATAATATATTCAAATTAGGAAGAATGGTTTACAAACGACTAAAGCGTGCAAAATATGCGCTTGACTGAATATGAATGGAAGAATTAGGCGTGAATGCCAATTAGATTTTCACGGAAGAAAAATTAAATAGGAAAGCAGGAAAAACTATATGAAATATAGTTTTTTGTTGTTATGTAATAGTAGCTTCAAACGTACATAGCCCTTGTGTAGTTTGTAAACTATTGACAAAGTTGAGGGTCATCTAGTGTGGTCGAGACTTGGATGGGTGATCACTAGTTGCTCCTACTCGAGCTTATGAATTTAATTGTACGTTATAAGGCTTGGTTATTATCGATAGATTACATGTAAAGTCAATCATAAGACCTTGACGATAGTTTTGTGGTTGATTTAATATCATTTAAAAATAAAATAGGATTGAACTTACTTAAGGTTAATTATAGTTCCTAACCAGGAGGATTAATATGCTATGTCTCAAATAAAATACCCTAATACATTCTTAGTTACAATCCAAAATCAGACAATATTTTTTTGTTAGATCCCACTGAAGTTAAATAATGGCTGCAACCAACATACATACATCCTTACAACCTTGCTTGTAAGTCTGGCCGGCAGCACCTCTCCGACCGAAACACAAGTAATGCTTTACGACGGATAATGCGGGCGGCGGTGGTACCTCCCGGTCAAACTAGTTCTCCCACCTTTGAATTACTCTGGTTGTAAAGTAATTAGTCAAGTTGTAAAGTAACCACACGCCGGGCTATTTATTTATCACTATATACGATATTAACAGACTACGTGACCTGTCCTCTCATTAATTCGAGAGCTAAGCTGGCACAGGAAATTAAACTTAGAATTACCAAGCTTTGTCATTTCTGCTTCATTACTTTCCAACGTTATTGTCTGCACAATATAACTTAGCTCACACCGGCTTGAGGTTAATATAGTTTGTGCGAATTATTAGTCGAAACCTTTGCCATAATTATTTCATATTATTAAGGGCTTAAGGGTCAATTAGTTGTAACTTCACTGATATAAGAGCTATGCTTAATGTATGGTATAATTGTTGTTTAGTATTACATGATCTCAAAATAACAATGAAAAAGGGTTATATCTAGAACATATGTCTATTTTAAAAAATCCGTGTGATATGTAAATTTCTTTAATGTAGCAAAATTCAGAGACAATACTAATTAATAGAGTTTTTAAAAATGTGTTCTGATTGTGGTGAAGCTTGAAAGGGTTGAGAACAATATTCTATATTTATGCCCAAAAGAGCATGTATTTGACCCGTTTTTATGGCGTGTGTGTATATGTATGATGTGTGTATGACGACATACGTCATCATTATTATCCAGTCTGTCCAAACACAGTTTGATAGACTACGCATCTGAGAACTACTGCAAGTATTTCGCAATATTTTTTCTCATCGTAAAAGCAAGATATTATTAACTCCTAATACATTTATTTCTTTATAATTTTCCCAGAAATTTGAACCTCGCAGCCCCCTATGAAAGAAAGTAACCATACCTCTAGACAACCATACTTACCTCTTCATCATTGCCTTACATAATGTACTTATACCTATATACTCACTTATATATATGTGTGTGTATATATATATATATATATGTGTGTGTGTGTGTGTGTGTGTGTATCTGCGCGCCAAAAACATTACCATGTTTTTGCGAAAATCATTTAATAACACACAAGAAGTTCATAATGTTGACGATTAAAATCCGCGTGTGTAAAAAAGCCTTGGATTAAAATGCCGCTTTCAAAATAATCCATTAGTCTTTGACACAGGCTGGCAAAGAGCTGCCTCTTTTTCATAGCCAATCTGACGTGGCAGATAAAAAATGATTGCAATAAAAAAGATTCCACCCACAGTTTTATACTCTTTCTAGTATTAAAATCATTTTGCCGATATTCTTAATTATTGTTTGGTTTACAGCTATTTAACAAAGTGCTTACTTTGGATCGTAAGCGTTATGTTAAATTTATTGTACGCTTTATTTTCATGATCTGAGTTGTGTCGCTATCCGATTATAAAACATTAAGTAGTTGATTTTTTACCAATACTTAGATATAGAAAACGGCAAACTAGCATAGCACTTAATGTTAAACAACCATCGACTCATCCGTAACTTTTTACACATCACTACTACACTACTATTATTTTGTTACACATATTTTATGGTAATACGAGGATTTCTGACACTGGCTATGGAGAAGATAGTATTTAAGAAAAAAGTATAAAAAGGGCGGGAGTTGAAAAAAAATGACGGTGCATATAACGATATATGAAAACGAAATCTAAGATCAAGATGATTGTTAGTGAAATGTGAAAATGAAATTGAAGATAAAGGTGATCCTTTGCTCCTTTATATCATTGTTTTAATATAACATTGTTCTAGCTTACCGTAATATTGTATTATCTAATAGATGCTCACGTAATAGAGTGGCTGTAGGTCAATCGTCTGGAACGTGACCTATCGCTGTGTGGCATAACCTAGTTCTAATACCGTCTTCGCCTCATTTCTACATAATGATTTCATTAGACAGACCTCACATTGGCATATATTGGTTATATGATTCTAAAGTAACATCATTACGGGGTTTATATATTTCACTATGTAATGAGGATTCACGTTTAAACAGGTTGGCCGTGAGCACGAGCCATGAAGTTGGTTCGAAATATTGGAAATTTCATATTAATACTCCAAAAAAGCAATTACGTTTCAAGTAACATAATTAATATTTTGCCACTTATAAAATATACGTGTTTTTTCACATGAGAAGAGTAGCAAACGAGCATGCCACAACCACCTGGTGTTAAATTATCGCATAACCTATCTGAGCTCGAACGTACGAGTAGATACGTTGCTATTCCTGAGGACTAAGGTGGTCGCTTCGCTTCAAAGTGAAGCCGGCAACTGCACCTCTCCAACCGAAACAAAAGGAATGCTTTAAGGCGGACTATGAGGGCGGCGGTGGTACCTCTCCGATCGAACTATAGTTCTCCCACGTGTTTTTTGGGTTATTTTTCGTTTTACCTATCCATAAAATCCTGTTTTTTTGTCATTTTTCATAATCGTAGGATAAGTTGCAGCGTATTGTCTTACTAATCCAGTAGAATTTGAAGCTTTTCAATTCTCGGCAGTAGACTTTGAAAGCTCGTTTGCTACTTCAAACAGCTTTAAAAGTAGAATATAAAATTAATAACTAGTTGTTTGGAGATGAAATTACTCACAAACAGCATCTGTAAAGTCGCTCGGAGCGTAGCCTCAAACCTTTTGAGTTGTTGGTGTATAATGCGGCTCGGAATAACTATTTGTTGGCATAGCGGAATAACTGAACTTCTCAAGTGCCTTTTTCCTTTTTTCGCAAGTAAAATAAATGTTTATATAGTTCTGATTGTTTGCTTTATTTATTAATTATTCATTTTATGCATCTGTAAGTGGAAGGTTGATTTTAAATTTGAAGAGAAAATACTAAATCTAAACATGGAAAAATTTAAGGCGAAAATATTAAAAATAATTAAAAAAAAATTTAAATTATAATTTATTAATAGATTCACGAGGAATTCCAAAGGCTAGAAAAACAAAGAAGTAATTTCTTCAAAATCGTTTGTTTTAATAAATATTACGTCTGTAGTTAACGCTGTGTTGTTGTCTAGTAGTTGCAATATATATAATCCTACTAAAATTATAAACGCGGAAATTTTTGAAGAAGTATAAATCTTTATTACTCTTTCACATAAAAACTTTTGAACCGATTTTGATAAAACTTACAATAATGTAGCTCGTATATCAGAACATAAAGCTGTACATAACATAAAGGCTGCAATTTACAAATATATATTTTCAGATTTATCCAGATCCAGATGAAAAGTATCAAATAAATTGGACACTTGTCTTCTGTAATATTATGGCTTATATTGGATTGGCGAGCGTTGGTTAAACCGCTAAAGTCGAAGATAATCTATGAGCTTGTTTCTTTTAATAGTAATATAGAAACATTTATCTTACATACAATTACATACAAATATATTATAAAAATAAATTAAAGAACTTGTACTCAATCCATACAAGTTTTACTCCAAAAGTAATAACGGATTTATTCCATTGTAGGGTTTCCTCTCCTCTTTGAGTGCCTCTCGATAAACCGATTTCTAATACTTCTCAAGTGGCCCGGCTCTGCCCTTACTTAGACCTGAATAGCGAAATTAAGGCTCTCGATACTGAAGTTTTTCTAATTAGTTTAATGCCTTTAGTCCTATGTACACAAGGCAACGATCAAAGTGTCTTACTATTTAAGTTATATATAGTTTCAAAACGCTTTGATTTTTTATGTTAGAACAGTATAAACGATCTAATTTTCATACATAAAAGTATGGTGTCACTAGCCTTGCCAATTTGTTAGGAATTTCGTATTTGATATATGAACGTGGAGCCCTTTCGAAATAAATAAGTCTTACCGATTAATAATACTGATGACTGTGGGTGGCGATTATGCTCTTACCATCAGATAGACTGCATGCTCGTTTAATAGATTAATTTGATAAAAAAATATGCAGTTACATTTAGAAACTGTGGAACATAAAAAATATTCCTAAACTGAATTTTATAGGCTTGTATTTTAGTTATAAATTGCAACTTCTCTTTTTTACGTTGAGTTTTAAAAGCATTTAATTTTTGTTTGAATACTGCATACTCCGCGGGTAGACTGAACTCAAACAGTGTCCCGCTCCGTAGCTCGCATTTATTAACTTTAATCGATTTATACATCCCCACGTCTCGTCTGAACTGTTCGTTCGTTAGTATTGATTGTCTATTTCATATTTATATGGCAATGTCGACCATTTTTGATTGGAATACGATCGGTTGTTAAATTCTTATGCGATATTATTCTCATTGCAATTATGTATTGTATTTTTATAGCTATGGTTAAGAAACTAAAAGGAATTAGGAGATTAAAAACTGGTAAGTACTTAAAATATTATGATTTCTTTGTTGTAATTGAAGTATTCAGTATTGTCGAGTTCGCCAAAAAATCGTCATCTTTGATGACAATTACGTAATCCGTAATGGCCCGTGGACATTTGCATTTAACAATAACGTTGAACCTTAACCTTAAAGTTGAAGGTCTGTCTATAGGCGTATACCAATACGTTGCTACTCCTAAGTACTACTAATCACTTCTAGGTAGTTAAACTGCCAACCACACCTTTTCAACGAAACACAAAATTGCTTTGGTGCTGTCGGTCAATTCCCATTAATTACTTCTTTGTGACTGCAATATTTCGAACCTTAGTCTACTATTATATCATAAGTTAGGGTTTTGTTGAATATCGGTATGGACTTCTCTGGCGCAGCGATCTAAGATAAGATCTAGATCTAAGATGATGGTGTACGATTTTAAACTTTTGGTCTCTGGTCTCTGATACAAGTATTGGTCATTTGTCTTGCCAAGACCCTTGGTAGTTTCTAGTTATTAAGTGGCATAAGTTACCTTTCACCTTTTCTGTTAACGATACTTTGGACGATAGACTGAGCGTCGATCCTTCGTCGTCACTACGAGGGCCTCTTCATCATTCATTCAATGTTTCACTTCACCTTTTCTTCACTCCTCGCAATTTTATGCTTGATTCATTCAGTCCCTGTTTATATCACCTAATGTCATTCACCCACTGCTGTGAAGACCGCGACTTCTGGTATCCGCCCTTCGGTTGCCCCAAATATGTCCTCGTCTCGGATCAACCCTCTTACTTTCTTTTAACATAGCCGAGCAAACGGAAACAGTAAGCGTCAATTCCTCAAATTATGTTAGGCTCAGGTCCTCTATCTTGACAGTTTCTTTTGCTCCTCAATGTCCTTTCTCAGATAAAATGTCAAAATGATTCATGAATTTTATTTTTAGTCTGACTGAAAATGTTAACAAGGTTATGGAGCACATCATTAATGAACCTGCATTGCAAGATTGTGAAGTCGAGCTTCAAGGAAAAGTCAATATTATTGTAAGAGAAAAGAGAATGCAGTGTGTATGAAACGTTATATTGAAGAAATGGAGTCTCTCAGACCGAAAGGTTAACAAGATCTCAGAGAACACAATATACCGACGCTAGCGATAATGGGATCTTCAGCGAGTTCGTAATAGTTCTGGCTATTGTGCACTCCGTTATATTGGAGTGCAAGAGTGTGATTTTAGGTATGGTTCCCTAGCTTTTAAAGTAATGTGTCTAGATAAGCGTTTTCTGAGTGAAGCTAGTTTAATCTAGCTTTCTTCCCACAACTACAGTTTATACGGAATGAGAACTGTCGTCTCCAATAAGTGAACTACAATACGCCAACTCGTCTCAGCTAGCAAAAAATGTTGATATGACTATTTTAGGTACAAATTGAGCTATCAATAGTTTATTGAATAATTGATCCTTTGTTACTTTATTATAAGAAACAATATGCAAAAATTTCTTTTAATGTACTGTAATCTACATATGTGTGGAAAATCTTCGGGGTAAAGCAAAATTTGTGAATCATTGTTTTTGTGTAGTATATGGCAATTTATCTCCACTAACTAATAAAATTATCAACACTTCAATGGATAATTTGATTCTTTGTTGAAATATTAAAGGAGACAAGTTAAAAAATAAGAATATTCTTCCGAAAACTTGAATACTTAGGGGATTTTAAAGGCGATAGATACATTTTTCATAAGGATGAGCAGCTTTTTATGAAATCAAGTAACAAGTAGCGTATACAATACAAGTTTGTCGAAGACAGACTACATTTCATCAACTAATCCAATCATCTGTGGTTACAATCTTCCACGAATTCAATGTATAAAAGTATCTGTTTACAACAGGGGTTCTATCTGAAGTCGATAAATGACGCGTTGCTACGTCTGAGGACCGACATATTCACCTTATACGTAAGTGCGTTGGAAACCACTCCGTTTTACCAAAATTCAAGACATACTTCAAGCTAGAAATGGATGGAATAGAGTTATCTCCAATGTCAAATAGTTAATTTTGTCTGAAAACAAATATTAAATCGTCCAAGTGAAAAATGAATAGAATTCTCTATTTCTAAGCAATTCTAAACTACTTTCCACGGCGAACAATCCTGTAATAGCCTTTAAAAAGATATTAGACAAGGAACATAGTTGGAAAAAACAAAATGTTCATGCGCACGCCGGTTTAATGTATTTGGCGATATCGCTAACCTTCGCAAAAAGAAGTTGTTTTTCGTACTGTGTAGAATTGTATTTAATTCTTGATGAAACAGCAAAAGACTAGCACCTGACTCACGCCTCACGCTACCCACGCATTTATTCAAAGTTATAGGGGTTTTATAAATTTAAACTAGCCATAATAACGCGACAAAAAATAAATGACAATTTATCATCAATACATTATTGTCTCTTTCCTGGGTCATTGGGTCTTCTTTGAGAATGAGACAGACTTGGTGATAGCCCATGTTTGGCAAGTACAAAATGATAGACTTCACTCACTTTGAGAATTTCACAGAGATCTTTCAGTCATGCAGGCTTCCTCATGACGATTTTTTATTGTTAAATCAAATAGTCTTTTACACGGCTCACAAAAATAGACATAATCAAAATCATAATCGAAATATCAGAGATGCCAAGGATTCAATACCTAAGGTCCCCGTGCAAGAGACCGGAATATGGCTATCACTACTTAAGGACTGTTCTACTTCCAATATAATAAAATTTCCTCTCTGCTTCATTTCTAAAACATCGCAAACGTGGGTACTGATACGTATATTATTGTTCGTTTTCCGATCTGATGCCTCCGCGGGTTCGCATCCTGGCTCAGTCATCTGGAACAACGGTTAGGTAATTCGGCCACGTCTCGTACTATATTCATGTTTGTTTTGAACGTATCTGTACTTATGTTTTGGCATGTTAAAATGTACCACTTGTACAGTTCAGAGATGTAACTCCGCTCCCAGCTAACGTGAGGGACTTCATAGGTTTTGTTGGAAAGATGTGGTTGCTGGTTCATTTACATATGTGGTGAAAATCTTTATGTTGTTTTGATTTTAATCCCTGCCGTCCAGGCCTGAACGAAGTGGTATGTCAGAATTTTATTATCTAAAACCACACGCTGATTCTGGTTATACCTTAAGTCCCTGAGATCGCGGGATGCCAAATGAACAGCTACTGCGACCATTACATGCATCGATCCGCTACGCCCTGGCGGGTCTCGCCGAAAAAAATACATTCAAGAGAGGTGCAAGTAGAATATTACGAACCACCGCAGATTATCCATTGAATGCCTGTAGAATAGTCGGTGGTCATTGTGTAAATGAACGACCATCTCATTCGAAAGGCGTAACAAACATCTGTAATCCACTTCAAGAGGGGTTGCTGTTCTACATGGAATAGTTTTAGACGTTCGTAGGCGGGTACATACAATCAGGTGGATTTTCATGGACAGAAGTGAATGCATAATCATGGTGACTTTATGCTCGTTTGCTATGTCCATGTCAAAAAAGGTACGTTTATTTTTCGAGGCGTATCTTCGATACATCTGCGTTTGTAAGGCAGATTTCTCAACGCATTTAATGCGAATTATTTAGAGCTGATTACAGATTATAGTCACTTATTATGCAAGCTGGCATGCAATTCTCCTGATAGTAAATGATAACAGTCGCCCACGGACATAGGTAATCAACTTCATTTAGCTTTGACCACTTAGTGACGTCATAGATGCGTTGCTATCCCTGAGGACGAAGTTACAAAACATTTACATGCGACCTGAAATAGGGGTTTACTCCTGTTTTGGGTTGGATGTGAATATTTTTGCGTTATGGCTACGATTTCGATTCGTTTTCCCAGATATCTGATATAAAAGTCAGAAATTTTGCACTTCATAAGAGTAGGCCTCACAAGACAAGCCATTCGTTCGTTGGTATGTCTGTGTGTAATAGTATTATGATTCTGACACACACGATTAGTTGTTTCGTGTGCTCATTATCTTTCTAAATCTATACGAGTACAGTGTTTTTCCAGCGGCTTTTTTCTCGTAGTGAACCTGAGCTACTCGTTATAAAGGACGCTCAAAACCGAAGAATTGATCTTACTTTGTAACTTTAACATACATTAAGTGTATTCAAATACTTAATACTATTTTTTTGATATATGAATTTTGAATTTGGTAATAGGATTGATGATCGTATCTCCGGGGTTATAACATGACGTTTAAGCGATTTCTGCTTCTTTACGAGAAAAACAACAAAATTCATTTTATTCATTTTCTGCGCTACTGCCTTCGAGAGTTGTAATGTATGAATATCTCAGTCCTCCCAATTGGAACAAACGATTGAGTAATTGGGGCGCGTCACATGAGTTCAGAACGGGATCACGTGACAACTTTAATACTTGGGTACGTGTACCTAGTGCAATATTACGTAACTTGTAGGCAGGAATGATCAAAGTATTTGGATTTTATTTATTTTCCGTGTTAAGCCAAAGCAACTATGTAACTCGTAACATTACGTTATGAATAACTATTTTCGGTATTTCACACGAATTAATTTAGAAAATCAATACCCACAAGTAATCTAATCCTCCACTTATGCTCTACTAAAGGAGTCCAAGTGGTCTGGGTTCTTGACAGAAGAAGGCATTCTCGCATGTTAAAAAAAGCCAACATCCAATCTTAAAACCGAAATTATTAATGATTTTTTAAATTATTATTATTTGATGGATTCATTCATTATTTGATTGTTATTCAATTTATTATTATGATTTAATTAATTATTTACAAGTATGCGTAACCGGACCTTGACTCTAGAATCTTTTGAATTTCAAATTGGTAAGTTTATTAAATAGTGCTTATTCCATCATTTTTTGATCTCATTAATTACATTAATATGTTCCCCAAATTCCAAAAAAAAAGGATAAAATAATAAAGACTCGAATTGAGAATCAACTCTTTCTTTGAATATAATTAAAATTTTGTAATTATCTTGTATAAATACGAAAGATAAGAATTATTTCTTGAAGATGAAATAAAAATGGTTTTATATTAGGTTTGGGTGCTATTAGCAAGAAAGAAAATTGCTCGGCTGATTAGGTTGGATGCAAACGCTATTCTTAAAGGCAAACTGAGAACTGTAATTGAAAACGAAAGTGCCGTTAGAAGTTCTTTGAAAATAAATTTAAGATGTATTTCAACCCTTTCTTTTAATGTATATTTTTAAATTATAATGCCGTTAATATAAACAAAGGTAAAATCTGAATAATTTCGCCTTTGTTATGGCGGCCGTAATTGTCAACAATTTGGTTTTCTAATAAATTAACCTTTCAAAGGTGGGAGAACTATAGTTCGACCGGGGAGGTACCACCGCTGCCCTCATAATCCGCCGTAAAGCGTTACTTGTATTTCGATTAGGGGAGGTGCGGTTGTCGGCTAACTTTGAAGCGACGTGATCATCTTAATCCTCAGGAGTAGCAACGGATCCATGTTCGAGATCAGATAGGATTACTTAAGTCGTGTTTGTGGTTGTACGTGGTTGTCTATGGGCTACGACAACTTAACATCAGGAGGTTTGCATGTTCGTTTGCTGCTCTTCTTACATAAGAAAAAGTTTAAATATAAATAACAAGAGAGATCCTCAAATTCTTCTAAAACATCTTGCAAACATTTTTGTTCATCCAGAAATATTGTTTCGAATTCAAAATATTAAATTATTCGTTTTTAAAAACTTTTTAATAATTCTGTACGTCATTTCTCTATAACTGAATGAAAATTTTCTCAGCTATAAGCGGGTCTTGAATTATCCTCACCTCAAGGAGACAAGATTTTTTTCATTTCATTTTTGGAATTTAAGTAGTCTATAAAGTAAATATCATATTATAAAATTACTATTATATATTGTTTTATATTATTATATATTCGTTTTACTTTTTTAATATAAAACTTAAAATTTATCAACAGTTCCACTTATGGACTGATATATATATGTATATAGTGTAAAGGCATTTGCCTTTTTGGAAGCAATTTACTAGTTCTCAGGAATAACTATGTACAAAAAAGGTTTGAAACACATTTACAGAAATACATTTCTTTTTGTAAGTATAACCGGCTACCGAACCAACCGAAACACAAGAACTGCGTCACTGCGGATTATGAAAGTGGGGGCGGTACCTCCCCTGCTGAAGTTGCGTTCGATCACCTTGCAAAATATGACAAGTATAACAGTTTTACTATATTCAAAATATCATCGTTAGTGCTAGAAAGGAAATATTTTTCTTAATACAAAACCCGGCTTGTTTGCTTCGGCCGATATTTTCCTTATCAAAACTCGATTTGTCTGTTTCCTTAACCTACGTCGAAAATACATTTTCAATAGAAAAATACGACTGAAGGTTATATTTTACGATCCGTAATTATTATTCAAATTAGAGAAGCCGATGATTTTATCATAAATAATTTCGTTTGATAGTCAGCCAGCTATGGTGCCATAAAATTGCATTAAAATAATACAATTAATTGAAATTTGCGGAAATTGATATTATGAAGCTAAATTAAAATGACACCGCATCTGTCTGCATTCGATATGTATGATTGATATTTATTTTAAGACGTGTACGATGCACTGCCTATTTTCCCAGCTATGACATATGCATATGGAAAGGAGACATACTATATATTTATTAGGGGAAGATTTATAAGGAGATTTATAAGGAAGAAGATGACAGATAGACCCAGAGATTAACGTGAACTCGAAATCACTTAATCTAGAATCAATAAATATTGCATTAGGTTACTTATATGTATGTGTAAGTGAATACTAAGAAAGGAATTATGAAAACTCCACAAGTAAGGAGATAAAATAGTCGATTTATAATAATAAAGCTGCTTATTTTATTGGCGTGTATTGTAATATCGGCTTCTTTGGTCATACCCGCGGGCAAAAAAGTAAGAATATGTACAAATTACAATACGTATTTTGGCCCAAAGTAGTTAGGTGCTGTCCAAGCACGTCAACGAATTATTTACCGCCGTAGAGCAACTTCTCATTCCGAGAGGAGCAAAGAACCAACTAGCATTGACTAGAACTAACCAGTAGGAGAATAGAGAATTAAAGTACGAGTGTGTAATACGTTAGTATCAGTGATCGTGGCGTCATAACCCGAATGACGGATTGAAAAATTCAGTGGAAACAACGTACATGTCATTACTTGACTTCAACAAAATTTCCGCCGCAGGGCAGTGCGTATTACTCTTCGAAAAGCAACGAAAATGTAGATATGGAGAACAGTGGATTAGTGTATGAGTGTGCAATGCGTTAGTATCAGTGTTCGTGACGTCATAATCCGAATGATGGGTTGACAAATTCAGTGGGAACAACGTACATGTCATTACGTCTTTAACGAACTTTACCGCCGCAGGGCAGAGCGTATTACTTTTCGAAAAGCAACGAAAATGTAGATATTCTAGGGGTTGATTTCGCACGAATTATTGGCTGTGAAATCGTTACGTAACGTAATCACCTGAAAAATGTACATACAATTTTGTTACCGACTTTAAAATTAAACTTCAGTTTCAGAGATATTAAAAATCAATAATACTACCACACCGGTGTTATTGACTTACATATAAGCGTCGGATGTCATGGGTAACTTGTAAATGAGGTTTTATTTGTATTTCGTTTTTTTTTATTCTTTTTGATGTGATAATAGTAGCAAATGAGCATGCAAACCACCTGATGTTGAGTAGTCGTATCCCATAGACATCCACGTATAACCACAAACACTACCGAAATCTTATCTGAGCTCAAACGTTACGTTGCTACTCCTGAGGACTAAGATGGTCACCTCGCTTCAAAGTGTAGCCGGCAATCGCACTTCTCCAATCGAAATACAAGTAATGGTATACAGCGGTTTAAGAGGGCAGCGGTGGTACCTCCCCAGTCGAACTATATTTCTCTCACCTATCGGTATTTGTAGACATTTGCGCGTATTAGCATGAAAATTGTGACCTATTTTACAACTATTATTCAACTGTAAAATGCTATAGTACTAGAAATACAATTAGCTATACTTTTCAGTTTTAAAATGGAAAATTCGGGAAAGCTGTGTAGTAGAATTGGAAAATCATTTCGCAGAAAAATCACTCCATTAAAAAATGTTCTGTAGTTATTAACTGACTGTTGAAAAGAGGCTTTCAATTCGGTTTTTTTATTGTTACCGCATAACTCTGTTATTTGTTAATCAATTTGAAATATTCTACCCTATATTTTTATTTTGTTGCCATTAAAATTTTAAAAGGAAATACCGCTCTTAAGGCTACAATAAATAATAGTTAAAAAAACTAAAAAACATGCTTTTAAAAAAAAACACCCAAAATAAGTTAAATAAGAAAAAAAAAATGCACTGTAAGCGTGTTTTTTAGTTTTTTTAACTATTATTTATTGTAGCCTTAGGATTTTTTTTCATATTATTGCATTGTTATCGGTCCTTGATATGTGTGCAAAGTTTCAAATTTATCAGATATTTGGAAATTGGTGAAAATTAAGCTCAAAGAATCCATTACATACGAGCATACAATCCAAGCTAATAAAAATGTGTTAAAAATAGGTAACCAGATTTTGTGTTTGAATTAAGTACACAGTCATTTGAGTTAAATACACAGTCGAAATAATACATCGGCAATACATCGAAGAATTTAAAGGTACTTATACATTTGAAATAAATGAGAACTCCAAAACATGCTAAAAGAGGAGGTGTAATTTCTTTGAAATCCGTTTTAGTTACTTGAAATTATTGAGACATAAAATATTTTCGATGATTTCACTCTAATTATGGGTTCTTACGGGTTTACGAGCAGTTTTTATTTCAGTTATTTCTTTGAGCGAACGAATTGGCACATTTAACGGGAATGTATGCGATATGTGCTTAACAAACTTTACCGCCGCAGGTAAAGCGTATTTCTGTTCGAACCCCAATCAAAATGTACATTTTCCAGCGAGAAATAGATTGGGTACGAATTTTAGTATTCACTATGAACTCTGAACATAATTAAATATTTAATTAGTTTGAAAGCCCTTTCGTGTTATTCTACCACCCACTTTTTAAATTTGTCACCTGTTTTTATGTGGTCAGTGCAGTGCCTACCTTGATCACAATCAATCTTGAACAAGTCTGAAATCGGTTGCTACTGCTGAGGACTGAAATCGATACCTTGTTTGTAAATATAGCTGAACCCAAACAGTCGTTTCATTTTTTTTTTATAATGAAAGAGTAAGAAACGGGCATGCAGGCCACCTGATGTTAAGTGGTCACTGCAGCCC
>DWON01003476.1:0-17966 GCA_018251015.1 Phocides pigmalion okeechobee
GTTAGTACCCGTTATATAATAAAATGAAAAAAATCTATAATGAAAGACTTGGAAGTCGATTACAGTTGCGTTGTTACTCGTGTGTACAAAGGTGGTAGCCTCATTTATGGGTGAGCCGGCTACCACAACTTTCTACCTATACACAAGTAGGATTCACGGTAGAAATGGATTTGACACGATACCTCTCCGGTAGAAATGTTAGTTTTACTAGCTCACAAAGCATGAAGTTACTATGTCATGGACCTATGACATTACTATGTCATGGACCCATGACATTACTATGCCATGCACCTATGGCATTACTATGTCATGAACCTATGACATTACTATGTCATGAACATATGACATTACTATGTCATGAACCTATGACATTACTATATCATGAACCTATGATATTTCTATATCATAAACTATAAAGTGGCGCTTTTTCATGACACTTATCTTTTCTATTTATTATATTTCGTTTAATTACTGATTATTTTATCGTGGTATATGATTTATCAATTATTCGATTATGCTATTTGAATATTGTCGAATATTTCTGACGCAACAAGGAAAATATACAGAACCAATGATCAAACGAATAATTACAATTACATTATTTGTAATTGCTTCTAATTTATCGGTTTATTTATAACTCAGATGCAACAAACATCTATGTTGCATCATCTGTTTACTCAAACTATCTTATTTGCAATCGAATTGATTAGTACATACAGCATTGTAATATATTTTTTATCCTTTTATCGAAAACACAAAAAAACACACATACCTACTAGACAAAAACATTCGTTAATTGTAAATAAGGAAGTCTATGAACAAATATCAACAAAATAACTTGCAGACTAAAGAATAACTGTTGTCAATTTTTTCATTTACATTTTAATGAAAACAGTAAATATCTTAAAACTAATTTTGAAAAGTCTAACCTAAACAATCTAAAGGGAGTCCGTGTCCATGCGGCATAGTGCAATGCTAATTCTTGTATAAAAATCTCAGAAGTTAATTTTTACGGGTCGTAGTGGTCTCTGCAGCTCAAGGACTCAAAACAAGATTTAAGTCTTGTTTGACATTGTGCATAGATGCATTGCTATTTCTGATGACTTAGATGCTCGCCTTGCTTATAAGTGTAGCCAGCAACTGCACCTCTCTAACCAAAACACAAATAGTGGTTTAACGGTGGATTATGAGTACGGTGGTGGTACCTTCCCGGTCGAACTATACTTCCACCACCTGTTTAACATTAATATTATATAGATGTGAAATATTGCCGTTTGTTTAATAGTTATGTTTAAACCGATAAGTACCAACTAATGTTCTTATAATTTTTTACACATTGTCTGTATCTTTGGTCTCGTTATAGGCTATGTATTATCATGCTAAATTTACGCTATCTTGAAATTGAGCAATCATGAAAAATATAGGTAAGATAACCACATTTTTAGCAATATTTTTCAAATAACTGATACAAATAAAAGTTTAAAATATTGCTGTATAGATTCAAGGAGGCATACAAGCTTACATTTCTCGAGCAGAGTCGAATGTTAACACGGGTCTAAAATAAAATAAGGTTATTTAATAATCAGAATCTGTATTTCAAAAATATCCTTTATTTCTTCTTAATTATCATTCCAATACTATGAATTTATAATATAAATTATAATAAAACATTTTTGTTAAGACAACAACGTAGACACAACGTCTCCACAAGCCTTAAAGCCTCTAAACAAGGACATATAAGTAATATTACTATCAGTCATTAAGAACAAGAATTATTTACTCTTTACCGCTAATTGCCTTTTTTGTCTGCCTTTATTTCAATACTTTTGTATACGAAAAGCAGTGAGAATAATCCAGATACAAGATAGAAGAGTTGGAGTATTGGTCCAAGAGGTGATGCCCGGAAGAATATCAGGCGATCTGCTAGAACTAAGATGAAGCACCGCACAGTCTCGTACAGAGGAGCCTTTGGTGATGCGTCCAGGATCATTCCGAAGACTGTGAGTGAGCCAATAATGTACGCCATTGACAGAAGCACGGTGATTGGTGACATGGCCTGGAAAAAGAAATAATTTTAATAAGTAAAATGAAAAGTTTAAAAAAATACAGCGACATCTGTTATCAAACCAAGGAAAAGTACCGGATTGCTGGTTAGTGGCCAATTGGTTGCCAATCAGTAATCCGTATGATTTTGTGAGATACTGATGTATTTAAAATATATAAAATCTCGCCCAATATACGCAAAAAACTTTTTATGCATAAAAAAAACTCTCAGGAATCACTGTACCTGTTTTTGAAAACTGACAATATCTGTCCCGTACTTTTTGAGTTTATCATTGTCAGACAGACAGATGCGACGAGGGACTTTGTTTTATAATATTCAGGGAAGAGACAACGTGTACATAAGCTGTCAAAACAATAAAAAATAAACTAAAAGATCCAAACTTAATAGTGGAACATGAAACGGGTAACGCCAACATTTCTTGACCTATTCAGTCGTGAATACTTCGAAATACCATTTTCTTCTATTCCAGATCCGAACTAAGTTTGTAGTCCTCTTGAGATTTCATAAGTCCGACTCTATTGTGCCTTTCTAAACTTTAAGCCTCTAGTGGTAAAGTTTGGAGTAATTTCTCGTATTGTACATTAGCATTGACGTCATGAACAACGTAAAGACAGTATGCATTTGTAAACAAATATTGAAACAAATTTAAATGATTGTCGGGAAACGTACCACCACATTTTTAAACTATCATGTATTAGAACCATCTTGTACATAGTCAAAATAGTGATTACAATGATTGAATAATTGTTTATCTATGTTTAAAAAAGGCTGATGCTTATTTTTTTTTTAATTTCGATTGCTTTAATAAATTACGAAATTATGAAGAATGCTTAAAATAAGTCGGTTTTAAGACATAGGAGTAAGGATACAGATTTCATTAAAGAATTTTCTGGAAGTGTCTATTTTTACAGTATTTGATACAAATTTAAAAAGATTGATTACTACCTTTATACTCAAACAATGTGTTTTATCTAATTGCATAGATAACGATACATTAGATACCTATATGTATCATTTTGGAAATCGATCTTTATAACATACGTCATAGCATCATGGCATTATATACTTAAGTATATATGTTATGTAAATATCAAATTTCCAACAAGCAACATGCGTAATATCATAGATAATTGAATTTTCATGTAATCGGTATGAAATTATAACATTAATGAATTCAATTTATGTTCTAGATTTTACCCGCGAATTGGTTCACGTGAAATTTTCTATTTAATTACAAGCATTTTTTTTGAATGAGTAAGGGATTAATCCGTACTAATATTAAATGTTAATGTATGTTTGTTTGTTACGCTATCACGCTAAAACTACTCAACCGATTATTACGAAACTTTGTACACATGTACTTACAGGTATTAATAAGGACATGGGATACTGTTTTTTAATATTTTGACATGATTGTTTGTCAAAAAATTTGAAAATCTTGCAACTTCACAGCGTTTAAATTAATATCTTACTGACTATGGTTTCAGCTGTCTTGAATTTTTATTGCTTCATGTTATTTTATTGTCTCATAAGCAGTACTAAAATTATTTCTATTTTTTGAGGTTAGGTACCAGTTTATTGTTTTAGTTATTGCTGTCTGCCATGATATTTCATATTTATTTAAGGGCTTCAACGTGAGCGAAGCCGCGGGTAAAAACTAGTAATAAATACTTGAATAATATTTATCTTACTTGTAGCCTTGTATTTCCTTTATCTTGGGTGCCATGGACACAAAAAGACACTAAAACCCAAACCCAGAACAGATTTAAATTTGTTACACAGAGCTGGGTGATGGACTATACTTCAGATCTACCCAGTTATGGGAAACAATGAGCTTAGAAGTAGGGTATAAAACGATGCATCCATACAAATTACACGTCAGACTTTCCTTAAGTTCTGTGCTAATGAGCCTTTGTGGTGGAAAGTAATAGAAACTGCGAAACAACTCAATCAATAGCGCTTGAAAGTAGAAGCACTTTGGCAGTTCTGACATCAAAGAAAACTTGGCAAGATAATGAGCGTGTCCGCGTTGAGTGCCTTCGGGCACATCGAGTTGTATATAGGGTTTAAGTTACTTCGGAATTTGCTACCTTCAAAGAAAGTATAATTATTAATACTATTCGTAAAACCTTTTGTTAATTTCATTCCTCTAAGCTACCGGTAAATTCTAAATTTATATTCAAATATTTTATTACATTGTAAGGTATTTACATACACTTAATGAATGTCAAGGGTACAGTGTAAAATTAGTACATCGGCTTTGAGCGCCCAATTGTTTAAGGTAGACCGGGAGAAAATATAACAAACTACATATGTATGTATGATTAGAAACTAATGACACCGCGAAATGTATACATTTTACTATCTAACGGGTACACATTAACGATTTTTTTATTGCCAATATTTCGAACCAGTTATATGGCTCTCTGTTAGTACCAATTACATATGGAAGAGGCTAATTTAAGTTAATGAAAGGTTTCTTACTACTCCTATAGATAAACATGAATCGTTTGCCTTATTTATAACCAGAATAGGTTTCTTTCAGTCGAGCCTGTTTTTATGTGAGAAGAGTAGCAAAGGAGCATGTAAACCACCTGATGTTAAGTAGTCGCAGCCCATGGACAATTCCGTACAACCACAAACACGACCAATATCGAAGCTCAAACGTAGATACGTTGCTACTCTTGAGGACTAAGATGATAGCCTCGCTTCAAAGTGCAGCCGGCAACCGCACCTCTCAAACCGGACAAGTAATGCTTTACGGCGGATAATGATTGTGGTGGTGGAACCTTCCAGGACGAACTATAGTTCTCCCACATTCAGAAAATTAAATTCTTATTAAAATTTAAATTTCTACATGACTTTGAACAATCAGAGAAACGTGACTGAGTTTTGAACTTCATCTCAAAGCTATAGTCAACTTCATAAAGGTAGAGCCAATGGGCTATAGCGTTAAATTTCAATGACGTAAATTTCAGAACGGAATTCTATTCTATCGTAAAATGGTGTGGGCGAAAAACCGATATGTCAAGGGTGTTAGATAAATCCGTTTGTCAAATTTCGAAATAGATTTCTAGACTGTCGTCAATATAGTTTGATGGAATTTCACTGTTTGTTAAATTAAATGTCCATTGATAGAATTGGTTTTGTAGTGTGATGTTAAGTTGTAGTGTAATCTTAAGAAATGATGCGAGTGTGTCGTCACGAAAGAAGTCACTAAAATTAGAATGTGGAATACTTAGGTTTATCTATATTTATATCTAAATCCATATTTATAGATATTAATCTAAGGTAGCATGTATTGGTGGAAACGTTATATAGAGGTTTAGAGTTGACACAATTTTTTGATAGTTGAGAATTCGTTATAAATAGGTTGTTCGCAAAAAAAACATAATGTTAAGGTATATTTTACATTAAATCTTATGGACATTTCAAGGGGATTACGAAAAATTTGTTAAATCGAGGATCAGTCATTATCTAGTTACAGAAACTAACGATTAGGAACATCTATTTCGAACTACGACTGAATCACTATATTGAATTTAATTATTTAATTTCTCGCCTAATGTACAAAAAGACTATTTTAACTAAATTTATTATGCACCGAAACTTTCCGCAGGAATCACCCCACCTGTTTTTTTTTAAATTGTGAGAAAATCCGTCCAGTACTTTTTAAGTTTATCATGAAGAGACAGACATACGCGATGAGGGACTTTGTATTTTAATGCTTAAAGATGCATTACATTGTTTGAATATTTTCTAGAATAAGGCAGACATCTTAATAGTTATGTTCAAATGTATTTTCTCGCGATATCTACCTATTACCGTATTACCTATTACCGTTTAGGTTAGTCATAATCTTGTATATACAGATACAGATAAATAGATTACCCTTGGTTTTTCTCAAAAATACTTACTAACATATATAATTATCATTTCGTTATAAATATAAAAAGATACTATGTACGTGAACAAATGAAATTGCTAATTTCAGAACATTAAAAACTTTTGTTAAATTTAAGTTTGGGTCAGAAACTGAAATTGAATTGAGTTTTACTTCGATTCCATTTTTGAAATATAAGAATGAAGACGAAAGACAAAAACTAGAAGAAAAAAGACTCATAGAAACGGAATGCAAATAAACATATGTACATACATACTAATAAAATCATTAATAATTTTAATCGGTTCCAAATTTAGCGACACCCCCAAATTTCGACATCACATTACAAATCTTTGAAATTCTCGGCTTTTTGCTACATTAATACGCATGCATTTTGCGTATAAACCTTCCTTTGGTTCACTCTGTCGCAATGCATTAAAATCCGTTACGTAATTTGAAAGATCTAGGCGTACAGGTAACGGGAAGCGATTTTGTTTTATACTAAGTAGAAATATTACGCTGATAGTATAAGTACTGTTCATTATTCTAGGAGTTTCTAGTACATTTAAAATAAATCGTAAACTTACCAGATGACTGTAAAACAGCTGGTGGAACCCGTAAAGGACCAATGCGTAGTGAGTCAGAAGATATGCACTGCACCAAGTCGGCAGGACTACGTCATATTTTACCCTGGTGTGGATCCCTGGCTGGAGGTGCAAAAAAGAATAGAGTTAACGACTTTAAAGGTTCTTCATCTCAGCCTATAACTGTCTCACTCTTAGACATGGAACGACACAACTGGTCATCATCTTAGTCTCTCTTTAGTCATCTTCTTAGTTTCATGACGAGATTAGGGATAATAGTTTTAAAGACTCGCCTGTTCCATAGTTCAGCGCTAATATATAAGTCATAAGAAAAATTACATTTGTGTTCTTTTATATCTACATACAATGTGTCACTTCTTTGAGAATATTAATAAAAATATGCCTCCAAACAAAATGTGTAAATGACCAATAGACGAAAGTAATGACATCTGTGTACGATACCCATAGATTGAGTCTCGTGGAAAGGAATACGAAAAGGTTTTTTAACATAGATGGCGCTATATACAATGCAATAATAAATTGTGTGTTACATCGGCGCAAGTGACTTCGTCCAATGCACTATTATCTGTTTTCCTGAACATGCCAAAAGAAGAAAAGAACAGAAGAGCAGAAGAAGAGAAAAGAAAAACTTCAAAAACACTTACATCTTCCTTCATATCCTTGAAGCGGATGTTGTTGACTGGTTTCCAGCTCGGCCTGTTGAATACTGCGTTTAGCTTGTGCGACCAATTGGTGTATTCCTTTAACTTCTGGACCACGTAACAGGTGTAGAACGTCTGTAATAAACGACAGTCATCAGGCTTTGTCAATGTAATAATGATTATCTCCCGTTAAGCAACTCTTGTGTTTTGATTGGAGGAATGCAGATGTCAGGTATACTTCAAGCGAAGCGACTATCTCAATCTTCGGGAATAGTAACGCATCTACGTCCGAGCTCAGATAGTATTTGTTCTTCTTTTAAATTGCATGTTGGTGGATTGAGCGTCGGTTAAATTGGTGGGCGTGGACTACCTATTATCGAGTTGACTGCAAGCTCAATCCCAAAAAGGATAAAAGTCCTTTTACTTTACTTTACCTTACTTCTGGGGATTAAGCTGGAATGTTTCATGTAAATGTCTCCCTTACGACATTCCATATTCTGCTAATATAAGGCAGATACAGATGTTCCAGGAGTACCTCCGAAATGAGGCCATGGAGAAGAAAACATTTTGTCTGTATATAGATGGTTCTTTAGCCTATTACATAAATATTTTTATTCATTTCACCCGTCTTTATCGAGTATCAAAACTAAATAAAGGGCTACATTGAATTAAATAAACGTTCTCTACATAAATAAACCGCTAAAAGTTTTCTAATCAGCAGAATCGAAATGAAATTGCAAAGTAAATTTTACTTAATGTATGCAAATACGACTAGAAGTTGCTTCGAGAAGATAACGAAACGTAAATTTCACAATATTATCGTGGGATTATATTTATCTAATGCTAAAACTCTAATATGAGGAGAACAGTGATAGCATAGTCGAATGAAGTTGGGACTCGGATTTTTGTACATCAGGATAACTAGGATCAAGAACATTCAGCCGCGGAGAAGATGCGAGGTCATGTCTAGCTCCTACCGACTAAAAACGTCACGGATGTTCCACCTCACCACTATAGCGTCCGGTTACGCCGGATCTAGCTTTCGGACAGCTCTTTAGACCGATTGGGATGTTCTTAATATACAGTCCAAGGAATCGAAGAAGGAGTACTAGGAATAGCACGGTGTAGGTTCTTCGTTCGATTCAGATGTATGTTTGAGCTTTAGACGTAAGGGAGTTCAACAATAAAATATTAAATTGCATTAGCGAATCATGATAAAAATATTATTAGTGGAGACGAAGGTAAGCTAAGTGTCAGTGGTCGTCTGTTTTCAAACCACCTGTATGGTCTCTAAGAACAATTAAGGACTTTTATCAATTATTAGCAGCCGGAAGCGACTGCTTTGCATACCCTACAAATCATGCATATGTACCATTTGTGGTCACCCATCCAACATCTAACCACGCCAGACGTTGCTTAACTGTCAGTCAATTATGAATTAGAAAATTAGACGATGCGCGCTTCCACTAACATTACTATAAATTCGACTTTGTTTACATATATCTATATACACCGTAAATAAGTATAATCGGATAAATCTTGTCAGTTCCCGGATCTACACCAGTTGGCAAATCCCATTATTAAAATATTTAGACCTTTACCGCACATAACTAATTATAATTTACCGAATCTAACATCGAATTGAAAACCTTAATATAAATTCATACTCGTTAGTTGACTATAAAAATAGAGGAAAATCCGTAAATATGGTTATTATTCAGATAACAGAAGATCATAATAACGTGTTCTCATGTTACATAATATAAATATTATTGTGATATTTAAACGAATTTTAAAGGTACAATATATTATAGTATTTATTAGAGAGTTGGGTTAAATATTAATTTATATAAATATAGAAACTTTTTAAATTCAAAAGGCTCTATTGTAGTAAATTCATAGAATGTATTTCTACTCAAAATTTGAAACAATAATCAAGTATTATAGATTCTAACTATATAACATAGAAGAAATAAACGAAGTATGACGATGTAGGATCAAATTGATAATTGAGCTAATGGTATAATCATAATGGTAAAAATAGGCAATTCTTAACTAAGGAATGTAGGAGCTAGTCCATACTAATATTATAAATGTTAATGTAAGTTTGTTTGTACGCTCTTAGGACAAAACTATTAAAACGATAACGAACTAATAAACCGACATAGGATACTTTTCATTTTATTTTCAAAATAATATTTTAGTAGACATGATTGTTTGTTAAAAAGATTGAAATTGTCAAAGTCTTCAAATTAATATTTTATTGACTATTGCTTCAGCTATCTAGAAATTTTGTATATTTCATGTTATTTTGTTGTATTACTTAGAAGCAATATTAAAATTATTTCAATTTTTTTGAGGTTACTTGCCAGTTTATTGTTTTAGTTATTACTCGCTGCAATGATCTTTAATATTTATATAATAATATTAATGCGAGCGACGCTGCGGGTAAAAAAATAAAAAAAAATAATGAAAATACATTACCTGTAAGTGTAAGGGGTTGAACGAAGGCTGATTATAGATCAGGCCGTACACAATACGATCATCTTCCTTTTCTTTGCGGAAAGTACCGAACAGCTTATCCCAGATAATGAGCACTCCGCCATAGTTGACGTCGATACAAAACGGATTGCTTCCTGTGAAACAACAAAATATACGAAACATACGTAACAAAGAATTTGGACAATAGGCATAGTTGTAATCTGACATAATCTGGCATGAAAAGGATGTAAACACAATGGGCCAAATGACTATATGAACATATTCTATTCAAGACAAATATGTGACGTTCAGAATGATACATTCTCCTTAAAACTCGATTATTAAGATTTTATAGCGATTCGGTCAAACGACTATTTTTTTTAATAAATGAGCATTCAGTAAATCTAATGGATCATTGCCTCCCACAGATATCTGTAACCAATGCATATGAAATCATTCGATCAGGAGCAAACTTCCTACTCATGAGAACTGAGAAAATCGAATCAAGGTAAGAAAACCATGAAGAGTGATTTTCTGATTGAATTCATTTTAAAATAGATTCCTCCTTGTAACATGGATTTAATTGTGGTGTTTTCATGGGTATTTCTATTGGAAGTGATCATTGTTGTTGGTTATCAATATTTTGTAGGTACCTTTGTCGTTCCATGTGGGAATTCCACAGAAGTTTCATATTATATTGTGGTGACTGACATTGGGTATATAACATGCCAATCAGTCGGTATATCTCTCAATGTACATAATGTTCCACTCAGTTGAAATAAATGTAGGCACTTCTTACCATGATGAATCCTGTGATGGCTCGGCGTGTTTAGCACGTATTCCAGCGGTCCCAGGCTCTTGACGGTCTCTGTGTGGATCCAGAACATGTAGAGGTAGCTGAACTGATGATGAACTATGAACTGAGCTGGTGGGATCGCAAACGCCAGAGGAAGATAGAACGCCTAAAAATTAAAGTTTGTTGTTAGATATATTGTTGAGTTTCTGTATATGTGTTATGGAAAGGTTAAGACAAGAAAATTGATCAAATATTCAGTTTTTTCCGCTTTAAGGTAGATGCTACTTTAAGAAGGATGCTACGAGCGAGCTCACTAAGACTTCTATTGCTATTTCTTATATTAATTATGACACACGTAGAACTTATATCTTCGCCAAAACAACAAACTTTTTTGTATACAGGTGTAGAAGAAGGAAATTTTCACTCATCATCCTAAAGTACATATTCCGGGAGTGCCCATGTACCGTGAATGATAGATAGCCCCAAGTTACCTCACAAGTTGAGAGTTGTAAAGTTAGAGTAAAGTTAGATCTTTGTTCTGTTATCATCATCCGGTATCATGTGTGTCATTGAGTGGAACCTTGTAAACAATTTTAGTATAAAAATATAAAGTGGAATGATCATTTTCAAACAATTAGTCCTACGTTGGTCGACGTTGTCACTGATAATGGGAATGGTTTACTTCTCGTGCAAAGAATTACGATCGCCATTCAACGAGGGATTGCGGCTAGCTTTCTTGACACCATGCCGCGTGGGTACGAACTCCCTTTAGATTGTATAGGTTAGGCTTTTATTTTAATTAGTTTTAAGATTTTCATAATTTTTATTAAAGTGTACATGGGTATTTTCATTTTTTTAAATATCGTGATAGCAACAAATGATTATGATACAGTCTAGATCAATGACTATTGTAGTTAATGGATATTTGATATCGATTCTAATTCAATAGAATTGATAACTGATATGGAGATGAGAGCTTAATTTCCAGGTCAACAAATTTTGTGCAGGTGTATACAGAATGAATGGTTTTAATTCCATTTCACATACATTTTAATTTTTTCGTATACTTACAAAGCCACACCATCCTTGCAAGATAGACTGCCTGATTCCAACTCCCATGTTGAAGTCTTCTGAAGTGTGGTGAACTTGGTGCTGAGCCCAGAGGATATGGATTTCTGAAGTTATAACAATGTAATAAGTGCTTAAATATCCTTTTTATTTTTTCTGGTTTTAAAAGAAAGATACTATTACCACACATAGTTCTGTGTTACAGTAGAGTCATGTTTGTTTTTGGATTACGACAACGTGGAGACTGATCTGTTTAAAAAATTAGCAAAGTACTCCATCTGATGTTAAATTGTCATCCGCCATTCGTAAGTTTGCGTTTGACCGCAATCTTGCCAAGTGCAATGTGATATATGATGTAACATGCTTGCCTAGAAGGTGTATAAATAATTCCTGGTTTGGTGGTAATCTTTGTAGAAAGTCGTCATTGGAAACATAAACAATTGAGAATCGAGAACGGTAAGGACAAGAAATAATAGCAGCAGTAGACAAGCAAAGATTGACGAAGAAGATGGCAACCAACTTGTTGATTGTAATTTTGTAACTAAACCAACTAAGGATATCTGTAATAAATTAGAAGGAAGCCGAGGTGAAAATTTACTACTGGTGAAAAAAAATTGCTACCCATTTTGATTAACTTGGAGATATTCATAAGGCAAGGCATAAGGCAATAATCCTATGATTTTATCATTGCCTTATGCCTTATGTGAAACAATTTTGTCAAAGTCAAGAATTTCCGTTTTACATAAAAAACTGCATACCGTGACAAGCTCTATGCATCCAGTAGTAGCAGAAGTCCATGCCTAGGGCGGCCAGGAACCAGGTGGCTGTGTGGTCCCAGGGCAAGTCAATCAGCTTCCAGTTCGAATATATCCAGGAGTACGCGTAGAACTCAGCACCTCGCCAGATCAATCTATGCAAACGTAATGTGACTTTATAATATTCAACTTCAAAGATTACTGCTCAAATTGATTTATAGTGGTGGTAAAACTTTTGGTTGATAGGAGAGGTACTACCGCTATCTTCATAATCCGCCGCCAAGTTCTGCCGTAAAATCTTATTATTTTGTTATTCGTTGAGGAAGTTATAGGCTATATTTGTAAGCAACGCCACCATCTCAGTCCTCAGGAGTAGCAACGCAAAATCTTTACACATCGTCTGACGGAACTTTGGTCCAGTTTAAGGTTGGACGTGGATGTCCACGCTAAGTGTCAAAGTTTCTATTTGGAGCCTTAGTACCAACCCTTAAACCCGACTTATTTTAGGTTTACTTCGAAATTTGGTATTTTCGAACACAATTGGAAAATGATGAGGCCATATTGAATGTTCGTGAAATTAAAGTTGTTTTCGACATTTTGTAAATCTTCGTGATGTTTGGTCATCTTCGAGCAAGGAACAGACTACAGTTTTCTAAATTACCATGAAGATTATATTATATCAAAATAATATTATCATCTAGATGATTCAAAAAGTGAGTTGTAAAATCTGTTTTATGTTCAAGGTATATACAATGCTATATACAAATATGTACAAAAACACGAAGTTACAGTTTCAATTAAACCCAGGTATTTTTAAGCTGAATTTATATCTTTTTTGAACGTTTTAAATAGGTTGTAATTAACTAAAGAGGCTCGATAAATGAACGTAAATTTCTCGTTTGGAAAATAAAATTAAAAACAGACCTCTCAGATTCGCTGAAGCCTTAAATAAGTTGCGATGACGCTTTAATTAATGTTTCAACAAACAATCATTCGTACACTGCCGATAAATGAGTATTTTGCTTCCTCTAAAGAATGTTAATATTACAAGGAATTTTCTAATACTAGGATATTATGAAGGATAGTTACAAATGATATTACTGTTTTACAAAGTTAAAATGGCAAACGAAGGTGCAGCCCATGTGATGGTAAGTGTTTGTTACCGTCCTTTGATATATATAAATCCATACAAAACAGAAGCTTCAAATGAAGTCATTTAAGTTTCTTCAGTGTGTTTCTTTAACCGTTAATCAAGTATTCATCAATTTTTAATACGCAAATAAGGAAAAATCAGTAAAGCGTGCGAATATACGTGTCCCGGACTCCTGTGTAAGAGGTCACATTCTTACCCTAGCTATCCCTTACTACTTAAATATTACAGGTGTTATGATTTTAAAGAAATATCATCGCGAAATTTATACATTTTTCCATTTAACCTATGACTAGCAACTGTCAACAGTTTCCCTCCGCAGTTCAACCATGATCACGAGGAAAGGAATTTGTTCGAAATATCGTCAAATAAAAATCGTAAATCGGTGTGCCCGTTACGTAAGAAAATGTTTTTGAATCTTACCTGCCACCTTCATAAAATATGCCATTCGATATACTGGTAATCCCGTCGTTTAAGCGGATTCCTCGTTTCCCTTTCATCTTCAGCACGAAGTGTTCCAACAGCATGAACATGAAGAAGTACGGCCATGACTGTAAAGAGAGTAGAATTGATATTTTTTATAACAATATCGTCATATTAGTGCTAGGAACATTATTGTCAACGCGTTATCATGATAAATATAAAAACAAAGTTCGGAGCTTAAAATTGAAAAATTTTATAACCAAACGGTTATTCTAGTTCTAGGAGGATAAATGTGAGAAACGTAACCAGATAAATATAAAAAAGAATGTGTATGGAGCTCAAAATTGAAAAATGTAATCAAACTATAATTTCAGTACTGGAAGAATAACGGTTAGAGCGTAAACTTGGTATTAAAAAATCTAAAACTCTTTTTTGTAAATTTTGCCGATAACTTTAACAAGTTTATGGTTTGTCTAGACCGAAAAATAAGATATGTAAGGTCCATTAATTGTTTTTAAAGGTCTGTGCTATGACTCCCATTATTAAATACAATCCTATTGTAACAACTTTATTATATATATGACTTTAAAATGACTTTAAAAAAATTTAAATTTGTTCGTCCCGAAATGTCACATCATCAGATATTGGGTAGATTAAAACAGGTACTTGTATAATCCATTTACCTGTACGTAGAAGTTTGGCACCTCCGTCTCACTTTCAAACTGAGTGTTCTTCGGGTTTATGATGTAGAACATCCGGCCCAACCCCTCGACGAACTCCGCTGGCCTCAGGAACCCGGTCCCTTGCTCGTGACTCGTGTCATTCATTGTTGTCTTCAAAATGAAAACGTATTACAAATGTTTAGTATTTATAGGTCCGAACTTAATTGTAATTAGAAATCGATTAGAGAAATATGCCTATTATTTTTGTATTCACTTACTTTGTTTCTAAATATTTTTGTTGTAATTCGTTTTAGTTTTATTTCTAGTTTAATAACTTTTGAAAAATGGAGTACAATTTCTGTATTTTTAGCATTTCTTTAATATATTGTATTAGTAGGTAAATAACTTTTATATTAGAGAGGTTCTTCGTTATCCAACATTACGCAATTATCAATAACGACATGTCAATTAGCGATTAAAGTTAATGAATGGTAAGTTCATTTAAATAATGTAAGATTCCGTTAAAACAATTTCGTGGTATTAAGAATAGTATTTTGAAATTAATACATTATTATACGAGAGGTTTGTAAAGAGTTTGGTTTTTTTGCTTTGGTCGCGTGGTCTTTAAATAAAAAAGTTTTTTTTTTTAACTTTGCTCAAGAAATCATCTAAAAAGTTTTATTTTTATGTGAGTAAAGTAGATTGTGATATGATGATGAAAGTGAACTATTCATTGTGATTATTCCAATGATGTCAATATGTCATGATGATTCTATTTGATGCTGCAGCGTCAAAATGTATACAGGGTGTCCCAGAACGTGACGATAAGCCGGGAACATCGGAAAGGCCTACTAAGGGCGAGCCCAGTCAAAAAAATCATCGATGTAATCGCTATGGTTCCTCAGTAACGGCCATTTAAAACAAATATCAAAAATATTACCCTGAGTCAAAATTTTTGGCAATATAACTTGA
The DNA here is from genome assembly GCA_018251015.1 of Phocides pigmalion okeechobee. NCBI lineage: Eukaryota > Metazoa > Arthropoda > Insecta > Lepidoptera > Hesperiidae > Phocides > Phocides pigmalion. Next base: position 15,502 of record DWON01003476.1, read on the forward strand.
GATTTTCAACTCGTTGATTTTTGAACACACCTATGCATGACATCAAACCAGACTCCAGTTGTATTAAAGATAGAACGTGAATGTTTAAGATACTATTTAAAATGTTGAACTTAATACTAAAAAATACTATTTAATCATAGATGATAGCATTTATTAATAAATAGTACAGTATTTATTAATAAATACTATTTTATATAAAAAAAATTTATAAAATGCAACTGACCAACATAAAAAACCTAATTCGAAACAAAGTTTTTTTATTGTGAAAGAGTAAAAAATGGGCATGCAGCCCACCTGGTGTTAAGTGGTCACTGCAGCCCATGGACAATAACGCCCATTTTCAAATAGAATAGCAGTTCTATTTAAGGATGGACGCGAATGCGATCCTACTCTTGAGGACTAAGATGGTCGTCTCCAATAATATGTATCCGGCAACCACACCTTCCCAAGCGAAACACAATACATGAATAACATGTTGCTTTATGGCGGGGTTTGAGGGGGGGGGGGGGACCCCCCCCGGCGGGCTCTAACGGCCCTACCACCCTTTAAAATATTTAAATATTGTACCAACGGGGAAATACTAATCCAACCTTAAAAACCACTGAAATCCTAACTAAGATAGAATACAAATGACTACTCCTGCGATCAGGGATCGTCGATTTGTTTGTAAGTGAACTCGGTAACCGCACATCTCCAAATCGGAATAGCTTGACGGCGTATAATGAGGGCTCAGTACCTTTTCGGCCGAACCAAAGTTCCAATTTAGCAATGTCTATGATCGGTCTCAATTGACGGATCACTGTCCTAATTTTGACCACTTATTATCAGTTTGGAGTCGGGCCTCTGGTCCAGTTGCCTAAATTAATCTTTCCAGGACAATCTTTTTCATGTGGAAAGAGTAGCAAACGAGTAGGTAGACTTTAAACTTTGAGAACTTTATAGAGAACTCTATTTTAAGGATAATTAATTTTAATACGTAAATGATTTCGCTAAAATCGAGGACCTAACATTCGAACTACAGCCTGCTGTTTGCGACACCGACTCTTACATACTAGGCTCTCACTGCTTAGAATTTTACACGTTCCAGTTTCATTTTAAAATGAATGGATTTGCAAGTTGGTAAAATCTAAATGATTCGACCGGGAAGGTACCACCGTCACACTCATTTTTAGATGAAGTTTACTTGCGTTTCGGTAGAAAGGTGTGGTTGCTGGCACACTTACGAGGCGACCCCTTGATCCTCAGGAGTGACAACGCATCTTTAATCTTTTTTTTATAATGCAAGAGTTAGAAACGGGCATGCAGACAACCTGATGTTTAGTGGTCACTGCAGCCCATGGACAACCACGTCCAATCTCAAATAGAATAGAAGTTATTTAAGGATGGACGCGGATGCGTTCCTACTCTTGAGGACTAAGATGATCGCCTCTAATAATGCGTATCCGGCAACCTCACCTCCCCAATCGAAACAATACATGAAGAACATGTTGCTTTTTTACAAGTAGGACATTTTGTTCTGTATGAACATTGTTGCAGAAGTTCATGGCTGGCAATGACTACTTACCATCAAGTGTACTGCATGATCAGTCAATTTCAAGTGGCAATATAATAGAATACAGGACAGTCTCTTCTTAAGATGATCTTAGATGCGTTATTACTCCTGAGGACTAAGTTGGTCGCCTTACGTAAGTGAGGCGAAACGCTTCGAAAACAAAACGAGACGAAAGGAAACAATTGCTTCGCGCCAGAAATTAGGGTGTTTTTAAATGTTAGAAAAGAAGCAAACGAGCATGCAAACCACTTGATGTTAAGTAGTCGCAGCCCCTACACATCCATGCACAACCACAAACACGACTGAAGTCCTATCTGAGCTCAAGCTTTGCCACTCTTGAGGATTAAGATGGTCGCCTCGCTTCGAAGTGTAGCCAGCAACCGCACCTCTTCAACCGAAACACAAATAATGCTTTACGGCAGATTATGAGGGCGGCGGTGGTATCTCCACAGTCGAACTACTGTTCTCCCACCTTTAAAGAGTGTAATGGCATCTTACCAGTTCAATCACCTTGATTAGCAAGGCAATTAGCTGTAATACTTAAAAATACCTAACCTTTATCTATATCCGTAGATTGTAAAACCATAGTTTGACCGGGGAAGCACTACTGTCGCCTTCATAATCTGCCGTGAAACAACTCCTGTTTCGATTAGAGAGGTTCAGTTATCGACTACACTTTGGAGCCACTTGGCCGTTTTAATTATTAAGAGTAGCATCGAGTACGAGATCTGTTAGGACTTCAGTCGTGTTTGAGGAAGACTTAATACTTTTTATTATATAACGGTTAATCCCATGATCAAAGACTGATTTGAAAGAGTGCCGAGAGTTTTATTCCGCGGGATTTTTTCTCCCGTTCAACCTTAGCCAACAGGCGCATAAAGCCGATGTACTGATTTTACATTGTACCCTTGAC
>DWON01003477.1:0-17966 GCA_018251015.1 Phocides pigmalion okeechobee
GGAGGTGTGGTTGCCGGATACACATTATTGGAGGCGACCAGCTTAGTCCTCAAGAGTCGGAACGCATCCGCGCCCATCCTTAAATAGAACTTGTGTTCTATTTGGGATTGCACGTGGTTGTCCATGGACCGCAGTGACCACTTAACATCAGGTGGCCTGCATGCCCGTTTCTTAGTCTTTCACAATAAAAAAAGGCTTATGTCCAGCAGTGGAACCAAAAGCTGATGAATGATGAGAATCATGAAAATTCTCGCAAAGTCATGAAAATGTTCAGGAAATACCGTGCGAGCTTCAAAATAAGAGTGAGGTAAAGTTAATCTACTAAATCTGTATGATATAAAATTCTCTTTAAATTCATTTTAGATTTGATGAAAGTTATTAAAATGCGCTTGAAAAGATAGAATTTCGCAAAAATGCAGTAATAATAAATTTTTATGTAACTTTAGAGGGTAGAGAGAGAGAGATAAAAGACTTTAAAGGTGATAGAGCCATTCTTTAATAGAACTTGTGTTCTATTTGAGATTGGACGTGGTTGTCCATGGGCTGCAGTGACCACTTCACATCAAGTGGCCTGCATGTCCGTTTTTTACTCTTTCATAATAAAAAAATGACTAAATAATGTAAAGGAAATCTGTGTCCGTGCGGTATAGTGCCAAGTACCCTAGTCGCATTCCCTCACTGAAAAGCGATCGCGATTTTCTTCGTGAAATATAAACCAGCCCTCTTGTCACCAACAGTAGCGATCAAACGTAGGACTAAGGTGTTGATATGCAAAAATTTGAGAGTTATCCGTCACCAGCGGTAAGAGCGGGGCGGCATAATAGAACGTAAGGCCTTTTTTCGTCACGCCATACTCTTTCTCACCCTGAAGTTACCAATAAATGTTTCACATGAAATTATTATCATATTATCAATTATATGATGTTTGACTTAGTTCCAAAGTAAATGAAAAATTCCGCGCTCTCCTTTCGAAGGAGAGTATGGACTCAAAAAATAGAGCTTACAGTATAAATTTAATGCAATGTAACGCTAACTCAGCGTCACGGATTAGGTGGCACAATTTTTCGTAGAGCCTCTACGAAAATTGTTCTTCCAAGGTCATCACGTTCTCTACGCTATATAAGGTACTTGTCACAACAAATAAACGATAGGATTTTATAGTTTACATTGTATTGAACCGTGACACCATAGTGTTATGGTTTCCGGCCTTCCGGCCTCGACGCTTGGCAGAATTAATGATTGGCACGAATCTTGTTTTGTCAATTTTATATGAAAAAAACTGCATCCTTGAGTGTTTTCTGGAACATCCTTACAGTTAAGTAATGTCGACCAGTTTACAATTAGCCTTCATGATGGACTATGCCATAAAAATAGAATAGAAGTTTAATAGATTGTGCATATTGGTCTTATTGTCATTTATGGATACTTTTATTCTACTTACAAGGGATGCAATCTGTCTCATTTTAAGAAAGATCGGTGTTCAGCAATTGAATAATAATGTGTTGATGATGAAGTATTTCATTGAATCGCGTAGCCAATTTTGTATAAATCCTAGATTATAAATATATTTGAGCGACGTCGAGTGGTGCTGGAAATTTAATATATAACCACTAGTAGCAAAAGATAATATCTGTCTACCTGTACAATAATATATAAAAGTATGTCTATACATGGAATGTATATCTTTTTATGTGAAAAAAGCAGCAAACGACCAGTTTTTTTTATATCAGAAAGAGATAGACATCCACGTACAACCACAAATACGACTGAAATCCTATCTGAACTCTAACGTAGATACGTTGCTACTCCTGAGGACTAAGATGGTCGCCTCGCTTCAAAGTGTCGCCGGCAACCGCACCTCTCCAACCGAAACACCTAGTGAATATTTTACGGCGGATTATAAGGGCGGTGGTGGTACCTCCCCGGTCAATCTATCGTTCTCCCACCTTTAAAACACAAGAATACATATACAAGAAAAACTATTATTAGGGATACTTTTTTATTAATGTTATTGTGAATACATGAGAACTTTTTGCTGTTGCAAAATCAAAAACCACCGATAGATTGAAGCACGCGAACAAAGTCGCGGGGAGCGGATAGTACAGAACAAAAGAATGAAAAAATCTTTATTTTTATTACAAAACAATCAATTGAGATATGTTACATATCGCTCATCGGTAAGTCTTTCATAGTGCGACAAGTTAATAAAACATACCAAAATCAAGCTACGTAGGAAAACCGTAGCAGATTGGAAGTCACTTCTGTACGTCAATATTGTGTAATCTAATATAGTGTTCATTTACTTACTAACAATTTTTACTGTTTCTAAATATACTACCTACTAGTCATTGTGACGATTCCCCTATGATCATATCTTTTGATGAAAATACCTTTTTGGTCCCTGGGGACCGCGTGCCAAAAAGTTTTCAAACAATGATTATTACCACGTTTGATCGACGCCGCCGGTGACAAGAAAGCTACATAGTTCATATCTCGCGCAGAGAATTGCGATTGCTACTCAACACGGGAATGCAGCTACCGTTCTTGGAACCGTATAGACACGGACGCCCATTAGATTGTTTAGGTTAGACTTTTATTATAATTGGTTTTAAGATTTTCATCATTGTAAATATCTTTAGAAACCCCAAAACTACAAGATTAACTCTATTTCCTACCTAATCACGGAGGAATGTCCTAGCTAGATTTATTTAATTAGAACCTTTGTAGGAATTGTAATAAAGTTTTTTCTTCACCAAATAACCTTTTGGACAATATCTCTAATAGACTACCCAACATCCATAAATTACTTATTAATAAGTATTTTTTCACCTGATGGAAAGCAGTCACTGTCGTCTATGGACACTTGAAATACTAGAGGAGTCGCCAATGCATCACCGGCTTTGAAGGAGAACTCATTTAACACCTTTCTTGAACCCCATGTCATAACGTTCAGGGGAGGAAGGGATAAAAATAATCACACATGCATAGATAACATACACATAAAATCTAAGCGACGGTTTTAGTCCTCAAAAGCAACTTATCTGGAGACGATACGATTTCAGTCCTGTTTGAGACTGAGTCGGAGTTTTAAAAGGTAATAATTACGAGTACCTAATCTTCCACATTACATAATTTACCTAACATTTTAAGCAATTTTCTGATATCGCAAGGGTTAACAATAAACTGTTATAATCTAAATTTGAAAATAAGTTATGGTGCCCCGGAAAAGGTACTTGACATCGTGAAATGGGGTTTTGTAAATAATTGCTCCAAATATTAATCAAAGCGTGATAGCATCTATTAAGGCGTTAGAATTATTTTCGCCCCGGGTCAGAATTGGTTACAAAGTAAATATGTCTACATTTTATTTCTGTTGTAAACTTATTGATCTGCTTGTTGCATCTAGTTTCTCTAATTATTATAAAACAAAGTCCCCCGTCATGTCTGTCTGTCTATTGGCGATAATCCCGAAAAGTACTGGACGGTTTTTCTCATATTCTTCAATAAAAAGTAGAGAAATTCCTGAGGAATTTTGGTGCGTATTAATTTTTTTTGTAAATTGGGCGAGAAATTAAATTTAACTAAATTCAATATAGTCATTCAGTCGTCGTTCAAAATAGATTAACATCTAAATCTATTTCGAATGACGTTTACGACGTAATTATTACTTTTTGGGTATGATAGAAAAATAATGTAAGTAAATATAAACTCTATTACCCGGGCGAAGCTGGGCCGGGTCGCTTGATTTTTTTTATAAAAAAGGAGTTGCGAACAGGAATGTAGTCCACCTCGAATGAATGGTATGGATGAAGATAGATAGATGGAGGACGAATGATGTATGGTAAGTGGTCCCTGCCTCCCTTAGACAAGAGAACAAGAGTCCCATTTGAAATCTATCACAGATCCATAGATAGGACACAGATCCATATATATAGCTATTTCTGTCTCTTCATTTGAGAAGGCAACCTCACCATCCTACCAAAATATGAGTAAGCTTTTTACTAGAAATTTATGTGGATAAAAGAATAGATGTCAATTCTAAAAAACTTACGTAAAATTCCATGAAAACAAATTGATGCGACGTTGTTATCATGACGCAACATCTAGTATCTACATAGAAATAACAGTTAGGTAAGTCAGTCAAAAACTTATAACAAAAAAATAATTTACAAATAAAAACAAAAGAGTAAACTACATAAATTTCAAAAAACTGACGTGAAATTCCGTCAAAACAAATTGATGCAACATTGTTATCAACGTTACAGGTTTACCTTATGAGGTGTGCAAAAAGCAATAAGGTAAAATATGAGCAACATCTCAGCAGGTCCTGCGCCATCCATTATCCAAGCAGAAAACAAGAGTTCAATGTACCGTAATATATTCATCAAATTCGTCGACGACTGCGACTTTTGTCGTCGCGATTTTTCCGCTTCGTCGAGCGTCAGAATCGTTTGTTTTATCACAACCTTCTCGTTCATAATTTGAATGTATGAGGTCCATTTTTTATTTGACAGCTACATGTAAATTTGAAACGTATTTGTGTCTTTTATTACCAACGCGGGAATATTCCAAGGCAATACACGAAATTGTGTCTGAAGAGACTGAATTTCAAACCGAATAAATTTCATAAGATAATTTAAGCTTCGTAAGTGCAAAAATATGTAACCCTGGAATAAGGAAGGTAATTGGGACGCGGTTGAACCTAATGTACAGGACATTAGATCATGAATGTACCAATTCTATCGTGAAGTAATTTTGGTGTTTTTGTAAATAGGTGTAGTTGTAATGAAGCGACCAACCTAATCTTAAGGAAAACATCTAGAAATGAATTTAAATAAGACTTCTGTTCTACTCATTACTTAAGTACTTCTAAAGAATATGTTACAGATAAATTTAAAAAGAGTGCCGAGAGTTTTTTCCACCGGCTTTTTCCCCCGGTCAACCTTAGCCAACAGGCGCTCAAAGCCGATGTACTGATTTTACATTGTATTCTTGACATTAATTAAGTGTATGTAAAAAATACCTTACAATGAAATAAAATATTTGAATTTGAAGTTGATATAATATCCATAGAAGACAGTGAGCATTTACAATTAAGTCTTTTGTGATAATTTGTAAGCTGCTTGAGCGTATTTAAAAAAATGGTTACCGTTTGTAAAAATAAGAATCTACGTTACTTTTAAAAGCAGTATTTTTTATGTCAGCCTAACGAAAAAGCAGACGGGTCATCTGAAGTAAATCAGTCACATATGGATATTTCCAACACCGGAGGCGCCACTGCATCACTGAGGTTTGAAGGACAGTTCTTTTTGCATCTTTTTTGAAGAACTTCATGTCACAGTGGTTAGAGTTCTATGTGAGTCCTATTAAGTAAAAGGACTTGCCCTGGTGAATTACTGCTTATCCCTTCGGGATGCCCAGCTTCCTCGAAGCTTACTTCGCTTTTTTTCCAAATAATCCCTATAAAACACGTCACACGTGATCACCTCGGAACTGAAGAGTTAAGAGTAGTACTAATATAAGTCAAACGGGAAGGAAACTCATGAAAACTGCCAGGCACTCCACGCAACCAGCTTAAGGAAGGATACCGTATAAATTGGAAAATAGTCGAAGTAGCCTCTAAAGCAACTTCTAAATAAACAACATCTTATCACAAACATGCAAAATCACTCCAGAATAGAAGTGCATTTGCCAGTGGCACCTTCCCATAAAGGAAACCGTGATAGTTATATGTAGCAACCTTACTATCAATATATGTATATAAGTATAGATTTACTTTATGAAGCGGATAAAAAGCACTCAGGTAAAATATGAGCAAAAATTCATTAGCTTCCATTCAAGCTTACATTATCCGAGCAGAATGGAACAGAGGTCAATGTAATGTTGTATATTCATTAAGGTACTCGTAGTAGTAGACTGCATCTTTCGTCTGTCCTTTTCACTCCAGCGCTCATTAAATTGTCATGATGTACTAACCTTCTCGGAAATATTTAGACGAGTAGTTATATTTGCCTTCTGAACTGTCTCAGGTGGTGGAACTACAGTTTGTCCAGGAAGGCATCAACGCCGCTCTCAAAATTGCTGTAAATCAACTCTCATATTTCGGTCGGAGAGATGCGGTTGTCGGTTACCTTAGTGAGGCGACCATCTTAGACTTTACGAGTAGCAACGCAACTATATTCGACGTCAAGTGGGACTTCAGTCGTGTTTGTAGTTGTTTATGGATGTCGATGGAAAGCAGCGGTCACTTATCAACAAGTTGTCTACGTGCTCATTTGTTACTCTTCCCAAGTAACCAAAAATGAAAATTGCAAGCGTATTTTTGTCTTACTTTTAACAAATTTCTAAAGAAGAGGAAGGTTGTCAATTTACCGAAATGTTTTGTTTGTTATTTAATTATTTAATCCGATTTTGAGTATTCCTTTCATGTTCGAAGAGTAGTAAACGAGGATGCAATTCACCATATAATAATATGGTTGCTGTAGACCATTGGTATCCACATCGATCTTAAACACAGCTAATCCTAGCTAATCTTATCGGACGCTATAGATGCGTTGCCGCATTGCCAATGTTATGGACTAAGACGGACGCTTCATTTAAAAGTGTAGCAGGCAACCGTACTTTTTCTATCAAAAACACGTGAATTGCTTCACAACAGATTATAACTACAACGATAGTACGTCCCTACACGGACCATATTTGTACTATCAATTTCCAATATCTCTCATTTTTGGCTTAACATTTGAATGAACGACCTTTAATTGAGAATGTAAATAGTTTGACTTGAAAATGTAAATTTGACGCGTATTGGCGTAAAATGTGTACTATCTATCAATTTATACTATCTCTAATTTTTAGCTTAACATCTAAATGAAGAGAATATAAATTATTTGACTTGAAAATGTAAATTTAACGTGTATTGGCGTTATAAGTATTATGCCTCGTTTTTTATAACCAACATGAATGTATGTAATAAAATTGAATGAACGATTTTTATTTAAGAATGTAAATGTAAATTATTTGACTTGAAAATGTAAATTTGACGCGTATTGCCTTTATACGTGTTACGCCTTATTTTTTATTACCAACACGAACGTAATAAAATTTGAAGATGTAAACTGGAATTGCGTCGTGAAGAGACCGAGATTCAAATTGAATAATTTTCATGACAGATTGTAGGGCGGCTTTTGATTAGATAAAATCAAACGTTTATCCAATCAAGTTTAAATTGAGATATAAATGTTCAAATTGTTTCCTTGATTTATCTACGTTTCGTTTTTTGTTGAATGAACGACCGAACGACAAGTGGAATGTCCTACACCTTCTCTACTAAATGTACCGCACTTCATTCCGCGCGTATTGTGCCCGGGCACGCGTGTAGTACCAACACTTACACACACCTACGAGGTAACTTCTGACCCACACCGCCGGTGGCCTACTCCGCATTCCATGCCGATCTATTGTTTTAGTCTTATGAAACATTTAATTATGAATGATTCGCTCGGATTACATTAGGACCTTATTACCTACAAATTAGTACGGTTTAACGATTTAGTCCTACACAGGTGTTGAATTTATGTATACGTTACTTCATGGAAGAATTGAACCCTATTGCGGGTCGAGTAATTAGAGATTTCACATAGTAAAAGTAAGTATACATAGAGGAGAATATAAAACTAAATTTTAAGTAGATATGTCTTATAAATTAAACGCTCTTACTATAAATATCAAATACATAATGTGATGGAACTGTCGCAAAAAGTAGTAATTATTCACACGAGATCATTAGATTTTGTACATTTTTTCAATTATGTCAAATGTTCCTTTTTTAATGAAATATCAATGGAAATTGTTAATTTTAATTAAAACCCTAAAAAAAAACAATTTATTACAGCCGATCCTTCACCTTTGCAAATCATTAGTCGATATCGTTAATGCATCACGAATGGATCACTAATAATAGAAAATGAAACTGGATATAACAAAGTATTTAAAAATCGTTTAAATGCTATAATTTAGATGATACATACAACCCGTTCAAGCTGTCATATTTAAGAACTTATTTATCATCTTTAGCTACTGGCGCTACATCAATATTATTAGTAAAATCGAGGCAATCAATCATAATAATCGATTTCGGATACGGTGCAACGTAGGGAAAATTAAATGATTATCTGTTTAAACATCTAATGTTCGGCTAATAATAGGCGAGATAATATCTCATTGGTGTGAGTGGTACGATCACAATGGATGTAGGAGTGAAGTAGCATTCCTTCAGTATCGATAGTTTATTCGATAGGTGAACCTAAATACTAATCATTGTATCGATAAGACTATAGACGTTATTGCGAATTTCTAATACTATCGACACAGTCTATGAACTATCAACCGTTCCAATAGACGGATGTAACTGTCGATACTGTCAATTATATCTACCGAAAAACGCAAGCAACACTCTTGATGAAGCACAATAGCGACACTATAGTATCAATATTAGAATATCAATAGAATCGGCATTTAACTCCTATTAATGCCAATATCATCAATAGTGTCAGCATTTTAATTCGCACTGTTGTTACTATCAATAGTATTGATCCTGTAGTTAGTGTCTCTATCAATAGTTACCCAAAATGAACATTATTTCATCCGATTTTTAGTAAAATGATTAAATATTGTCCACCTATTGATAGAGGCAATCTATTGATAGCTCCGATGCTGTCGATACTCATGTGCTTTGACAATAATAGGCAAAACTCGCATTTTTGATACCATCTATAATATTTTGGGCAACCAATTATATCGAAAGCCCTATCAATGTTAAGACTAGTTTATGAGGTCACGATTATTAGTAAACTATCGACAATAAAGCGGTAGTAATGCAACACTAAAATTGAACACGATGCGCCCGCGCACCGCATACCACAATCCACAATCGCACTCAACAATGGCTGCAGTACAATCGCAGCTAATTGTGCGTCGACAGCAAATACAGCTTTTGTGCCACCTCCGTTGCAACATCGATGACCATATTAAATTAAGCTTTGGCTCGGATCGCGTCTCGGATCGCGTCTCGGATCGCGTCTCGTATCGCCCCCTAACGCCTTGCCAAACAAAATAACTTATTAGGCATGTGTCAAAAGAAATGTGGTAAGATCTTACCTGCAAAAAAACAAAACAATTACCTTTAATGTGACTTATCTACTGGCGTGTCGTAGAGATTAGACCGACTCATATGCCATGATGAGAAAAGGCATAAAGTTTAATGCCGTCATGCCCTCTATCCGTCACCGGTGTCCTGTCTTATTATTTGTCATGTATATCCTTTATATTTCATTAACGGGACCCAACGTTTTTATTTTCTTCAACATTATTTTGACCATGAATTTCAATGTTTCTGCATTAACCGAACAATTTCATTTGAAATTTTCATTTGCTTTTATTTAAATTGTAATTTTAGTGGGAACGAACAATGTTGTATAAATTAACTGCACTTAGCGAAAATACAGGCATAATATAAATATATGTGTTACCTACAATTTTCTTTAATTCCAAATAGGAAGACGAAACATCTTGATCAGTTATTGATTAAATTCGATTAGTTATCCAGCTAAAGCCCACATCATACAAGTTCAATGGAACGTCAACGAGCCGTGAGATGGATGATGATTACTCTCTATGAGATTCCCGAAATCACCCGATGTCCATGATTACGTAATCAATCTCCGTCGGGCTCGCCGTCAGCCTTTCATCGGGCGGCGCGGGCGCATCGCTCTCATATTCAATAGCCTTTACACTTTTTTTTGTAATTATTTAACATCCCATATTATATTTGGGCGTTAATGGCTGTTAAATGACCATCTTCCCTTGATGATGGGTCTTCTCAATCGCACTTCATTAATGTTGGATACAAAAAAATGTTTAGAGGCTTGGAAATCGTGTTTTAATTATTTTGAGATATTAATACAAACTCATCAAATCATAGTGAAATATTGTAGTTTACATAATAATACTTTATTTGACACAGTAAACCTTAATAAAAAATTATAATGCTTTCTGAAAATAAACGGTAAAAATTATAGAAATATTGAAATCCTGGATTAAAATACTACATATACACATAACTCATATTTTTGTTCATTGCTCTTTGCTACAATGTTTGTTTACGATACATTAATGTAAGAATCATACCTTGCAATTCTCATAAATAAATAAATGAAAGATATAATTGTGAAGTTGACGATTATGAATAACATTAAAACAGCAAAGAAACAAGAAGATTATTGAAAATGTTGGCATTCCTTATTTCATTGATATGGCAACACAGCACGGTAGCTGACAGTTGGCGCGGCGCGGCGCGAATCGCGACGTCTGCGTAGGCGCACCCTCATTGTGCCGAAGCGCATTTCATTTTCTCTCTAAATAACCAGCGTAAGCAGTAGCAACTCCTCATAACATTAATCATCGTGAAATCTTGAAGTATCTCTGTCAGATGCTCGAATCGTAATGAATTGAAATACGCTTGTATTGTGCAATTATACCAACGCTCAACCATGCTTACATTCATTGGTTATGACATTAACAGAATACATTGTTCAAATTGTTTCTTTTGTTTTTATAACAATTTAAATTGAATGACATGTAGCATTTCTTTGATTGTTTGAACGTTTACATATTAATTGACATCTTTTTTATTATTTTGTTATATAGTAGCAAATAAAGTTGAAAGTCTGCAGCACACATCTATCTACAGAGGTACACGGATATCCATTTCCGGCTTTAAGTAGGCCTAAAGTTATAGTTGTATTCATTCGTAGATGCTTTGCTTCTGCTGAGGACGGATAGTCTCTTAGGTTATAGGCAAAAACCACATCTATCTAACTCAAACACAATTGCGTCGTTGCCGTGATGGTACAGTTCGCCCTCAAACCACAACAACAGCGTACACTACCGATTTAATTGTAAATAAACAATGGCATTGTTTCTGGACCATTTCGTTTCGAATTGGCATTTTATCGGGAACGGCATCATGTGTTAAAATATTTATGTTTATATTAATACGTTTGTGGTTCATTACGCACACGCCGAGCGGACCGCCAATTAAGGTTAAATTACAATAAGGCCGCTCCATTATTATATCGATGCTCGAATAAATAAATAAATGATCGCTACCTAATGAAAAAATCAAAATTATATCGTCCCAAGATTCCAATGAGTTGATTTTAATAAAAGAAAGAAATTAGCAGCACTATATTAAGAAAAATGTAATACATATTCTAACTGCACCCTAGACAAAGAAAATAATTTCATTTAATTAGTGTAATGTTTTTTGTTGTAACAATTATTTGCAGAGTTATCTATATTACCACGTAATAACATGGAAAATATTTGATTTGATGATGACTATGATTGTGATGATAAACATATCTGGATACATATAAGCTGTTTGCTGATGATGAAAGAAACAATATCTAGTACTAAGTTGACTGCGGCGTCATGCGGCAACAATTTTTTTTAAAACCAGAAAAGAAACTGTATATAAAATTGTTATAATTTGATATGTTAACGCAAATATACAAAGCCAAATATACAAATGTGACCGTCTCCTGCTAAGAGGCTAACAGAAAAACAAAATCCCTTATTGTTTCCTTGTAACACGAAGGAAAGACAAATCAACAGACAAAGAATCAATTGAGACTAGGCAGACCACAGTTATGCAGCATAATAAAATCATAGGAACGTCATGTTCCTATAAAGTTATACAAGCCTTTAGGAAAATTTCGCGTTATGACGGAAGAATATTCGTGAGGCAATTAGAAGTTGAGCATAATTAGTCGGTGAAGTGGATATAATTGCGTTTTATTTGCGTTGCAACATGTTGGCTTGATCAAGTTATCGAGCGATCGTTGCCGGCCCGTGCGCCCGACACGAAAGATCCTCATCTCGGCCAATTATTATACGGTACTTTATATCTATAACGTTAATATACTTTACAGGGGATGGACAAAAAATTAAGTGTCAATAAGCGTTCTGTACTCTGACAACTCCGGACGCTAATGCAGTAGAAAACGGTCACAATACTGCTTTCCTATATATACAAGAAAATTAGTGATTTTTTTGCAGTTAGAACGAGGAGATATCAACGTAAAACACATTATTATTATCTTTTCGTTTCAATGAAAAAGTGTTTATCGCCTCACTTGTAAATAAGGCTACAATCTTTGCCCATGATAAGTAACGCATCTGCGATTGTTTGGACGTAATTTGATTGTCACGTAATTTGTCATTAAATTTATGTTAAAATATATTTTTTTTTACATAAATTTCCAATCAACAATCCATAAGCGCTATGACCACATACATACCATCAGGTGTATGAATGCAGTCGTTGGTTAGTACATTACAATACACAACGGTTAGTACATTACAGTACAATTTCTTAAAAATGAAACGTACACATATAGGCACTTATATCTCTTGAGAAGCCATAACACTTGAGTTTTCGTGTTAAACAGGAATTGATATAGCTCTTTAAGAAGCCTTTGCGTTGTGTTATCGTATTAAATACAAAAAAAAACATTTAAACATATATTATTATTTAAAAAGATTTTGAATACTACTAAACGATTTTTTTCTGGTCTAATAGTAAACATCAAAGATTTTATAAGACAGTTGCTTTTGAAATGTTAATGATATCTGCACGAACGGGAAGCTTGTACTTGGCACTGTACTACTACAAGCACTAGGGATGAGCACGAGATTTTCTCCACACTGGTAGAGTAAATGAACACACTCCATCTCACTCCTCTGACACTAATATTAAAGCTTGTATTTACAAGCAGAACTTAAATTGCGAACAGACAAATTTAACACAAAATTGACATACAAGAGTAACAAAATCAAAAACCAACAGCAACAAAGAAAGGACCACTTTCCGCTTTGTCCGCAGAAACCTTTTAATATTATGATATTAAATATCAAGAAGACATTTTTAACGTCACGCAACAATATTCATACACCTTCTCTTTATTAACGGTAGAAAGGATTCCCTTAAAAATATACCTAGTACCCTTCATAAGTCTTTGTTTTTCCATATATATCCGCTTCTGAGGTAATTTTACAGCTAGAAGGTAATACTAATGCAAAATGACAATATTTGCCAGTATTTTTATATCAAATAATAGCTAACGATCGTGTGGGCACCCGGGCCCCTTTCCAGCACATAGGAAACTTAAACAACACTGAAGTCGTGTATGATGTTCATACGTAGATGTGTTGCTATTCCTATGTAACATATTGCTGGTAACTACAAATGTCCAAACGAAACATAGGTTGATTCATGGAGTATTATGAGAGCAGCGACGATACCTCACTGGACGAACTATATTTTTATCACCTGACAAAAATATTACATTTTTGATGAAAACATAACAGCATTAAGAAAATGAACCATTATTGAGTCTTTAACAACTTCATTTGTAAAATAAAAATAACAAAATAAACACATTAAAAAAAACAATTCCTCGGTCGAGATTGACGTCTTATTAAATATCATCTGTTGAGAGGATCCGTTTAACACTCATTGAGGTCACACAAGGTTTAAGGAATACGAAATGTTATAAATCTTCATCAAACCGCGTGGGAGCACACGAGCGTTGAACTCTTTATTAAAGATACTGGAGAGTTCGTGGACTTGTCAAGTTGAAAGGTGCATTAGTGCAAAATAACACGTAGCCACGAAAATTTCAATTAAGTTTAATGCACATGTCGGACCCCCTCGCCAGACCCCTCTCCCCCTCCCCTGCCCCCTCCCTCGCCGCGCACCCCGCCCGCTCGATTTATTAAAACCGATTACGGAGCTAAGCCGACGCTCGCCTGACTTCGCTCTTGTTTTATCGCCGCCGTTGCATTTTATTAGCCAAAATATGACGACGATGATAATACACCTTTATCCCTTTATTAATCAAGACGATTACTCAACATTTCAACCGTTATTTAACGCTCAATTCGCTGTTTCAACCAACATGGACGCAGCTTTCTTTATGTAGGACAGCCTTTATAAAACTATAAAGTTTGTAATAAAATACAGTGACCAAGTAAATATTGTATAAAATAGCAATTACAAGCGGATAATATTAACAAAATCAAAATCAAAATATTTTTATTCAAAGTAGATTACTTACAAAACTCTTTTTGAACGACAATAAACTACCACCGACTCGTAAGGTGTTCGATTTTAGAAAAGAGTCGGCAAAAGAAACTACAAAACACACACACACACACACATCTTTGAAAATGTAACTTACAAATAATAACTTAAATTAATAGAGCAAGTGGAGCTGGAGTCGTTTAAGACCATATGAGTTCATCATTTAAAGAATTCTAGTAAACAATTTCTGCCTAATATCACTTTCATTCTTCCTAAATTAATTTACAACGGACTAACTACTGGGTATGGGTCACCTATCATAATTAATTCAGCAAGATCAGAGTCCACCATACTAGAAAATGCGACTCGGTAGGCTTCATACAGGATCCTTGAAAAATATGCAGAAAATTTTCGAGAATACTGAATACCCAACAATGTTTCCTTCCCTGTAAAAATACATGATAATTTTTAACACGCACATAATGTCGAAAAATCACAAGTGCATGCCGGTGCATAGATTCGTACTCTGGACCATCTGCTTGGAAAGCCGCAATCTTACCACTAGGCTATTACCGCTACTACTATTAACATAATATCGAGTAATAATTGTTCCAACAATAACTGTTTATGTAACTGTTCACTGTTAACCAATAATAATATAATCGTTAATTTTAAACCCAACTAATGAGTACATAAAAAGTATGGAAACGACCACTAATTGACCGCCATTGAAAACTAGTATCTCTAGTAAAATTTTAAAAAATATAATCAGTAATCAACTGTAATTTAGTTTTAATTTCCTCCATTACAAATATGGTGATTAACAGATGTTTCCCCAAAATAATGATTTTTCTAAAACCTACTCCTATGTTTCGGTTGGAGACGTGCGGTTGCCGGTTACTTGCAAACATGACAACCGTCTTATTTCTCTAGAGTCATAACGCATTTACGTACGACCATTGATTAGACTTCAGTCCTATTTAAGGTTGTATGTAGGCTACTATTATAAGTTGTCCTGCATACTCATTTGTTACTCCTACATAAAAATACGTGACGGCATAATAAACTTGATGAAATGAGAAGTAATGGATATCATGCACAAATGTATTTTTAGATATTTTATATTAATGACAGCTACATATACATCCAACGACTGTCGTTGTCAAGCTGGCCCGTAACAGGGAATTGCCAGAGTGCACTAACAGTAAATGGTACGGATAATCATATATACGAAAAAAATATTCAGGCATTCGTGCTTTCATCAAAACTAAGTAACCATTTTGTTAAAATCTAGAAATCTGAATTAATTTTAGGTAACTCGCATTACAAAAGCACAGAAGTATCAATGATACGTATTATAGAAGCATTCACAATATCGTATAGGTGAATGTATAATCCCTTCGGAATAGCGCTTGTCCACGGTTGCGTCGGCACCTGTCGGGCGGGCCCCTGCCGGGGAAAAAACGCATAATAACCACCCATAATCGCCATAATCATTGCCTCCAATAACTGTCAAAACGACACTAAATATTGTTTGTTAAATGCCATAATTTCATAACCATCGACACCTTTAACTAGCACAAAGAACCCGGCAGCTGCTCATTTATTACTTCCGAAGATAAAATGATATCCTCGCCGATATTCAATCAAATATTAACACGAACGGAATGAAAGCGGCAATCGTTTGATTATTTCCATATCTCATAATTTTAATTCGTTGCGGTGAATCAGACTTACTTAAATACCTATTACGAAAATGTTGCGATAACCCGCGGCCGTTATCATTAAAATAATTTTGCTTCAGAAATAACAACAATACCTCTCAACTAGCAAATTTCAGACGATCTGTATCAAATTTAAATTAGAATAAAATAGTAACAGAATGTTTCGATATCTAAAGACGGGGCAATAAGCTTACAATGTAACCTTATCAAAAGATAAGTTTAAAAGATAGAGATTTATAATTAACAAAAAATACGCGACTGAGGAAAAGTTTTTAAGTACATCACCGTGGAAGTTAACTGGGAATCCCACGTTTTTGTTACACGTACATGCAAAGTATCGCATTATTTTTAATTAACAGCTTAACGGTTTAGTATTTCACAAAGCAATTAAAACAGAATTGAATTTTGTGTTTTCTACAATATTCATTGAAATATCCCGTGTCTACAAATTTAATAACATGTACTTAAAATTTAAGTGTTTGTAAATTATATTTAAAAATTCTATTGAAATGTTTCCAATATCCCATTACAGTTTTGCGTATGATTAAAGCTATTTTGACAGGACCTTCATTTATAAAGAGTAAGATTAACTTCAGTTCAAATAACAATAAAACACTCATATTAGCATACTCATATATTATTTATATATAGATTACGTACTTACATATATTCTTTATCTTAAGGTCCTTGAACACACAAAAAGACAACTACCCAAATACCCAGACCCGAAAACGAAATTTAAATTTATCATATAATTATCTGCTTCGTCTGGATTTGAATCAAATACCCTCTGCGCGTCTGACCCATATGGTAACAGCTTCGCCACTATAATCGTCACAAATGAACCTATATCGGCAATTAAAAATCAAAAATCATTAATCGTGAGAACCCGTTATATAACATAATGAACCTAGTAGTATAAAGAAACTACCTACTATTTTTATATTATCTTGTTTGTAGTCAAGGTACGATACGATACGATACAATACGGTTTTCTTTATTGTACACGCAATTGGACAGACACATCAACATACAAAAAAGTACCGAAAGTACCACTAAGCAGCATATCTTTTTAATTTTTTTACTAAGTACCGCGTTCTCTCAATTAACGATTTTTGATTTTTGACTACTGATATTTCGAACCAGTTGCATGGCGCGTGGTCTCGGCGGAGCTGTTCTTGTTCTTTTTAATACTTGAAAATTAAGGTACTTTTCTTAAGTATATTAATTAAAAAATCGACGGAATCCGCGTTGAGTTACAAGTGATATTATTGTATATGTTTATGCAACAAAAATCCGCACAGCCGTCACGTCCGCCGACATCGATAGCTAATTGTCGAGCTATTAAAAACCGATAAAACCATTCGCGCCGCGACCGATCGCTCAAATTGCGGATACAGATAATTTATATTGACGCTTCTGCGTGACGAGGCCGGGCACATCACTACTGCATAATATAACAAATTATAGTAACATTTTGATACAACTATGCGAACAGCAATCTTACGTTTTTATTATTTATTTTGATGCAAAACAATTATTGGTGCGCCCTTGGGTATGACACGTGACGACAAACAAAATGACTCCATGTTATCTGCTACTACTTCAATGAATTTATATTTGTCTTATATTTACATTCTTTATATATTATTATATCAGGAAATATAAATACACATATACATATTTTGTTTAAAGTTTTTTTTTATTTATTTCACTTCATTTTTAATAATTGGTTCAGGCAATAATTATGCGTTCTGTCAACCACCATCATTTTCAACAATTATATCTGACCACATCTTTCGAGTGGTTAGTTTATATATGTACAAAAATCACAAATAGTGCAAAATTTAGTGCATAAAGATACAGTTAGTGCTGTGTGTCGTGATATGGAATGCAAAAAAGAAAAACGAACTAGACGTATTATGGAAAAATTAATCCATCAATAGGATCTGTAACAGTTCCTCCAACCCCATCGCAGTTTAGCCGTGACCACGAGCCATACAACTGCTATGAATTATCAGCAATTAAAAAGCGTTAATCGTGAGTACCCGTTATATAGCTAAATGTAAAAACCTATATTTCTTGTTACATTCTTT
>DWON01003478.1:0-17961 GCA_018251015.1 Phocides pigmalion okeechobee
AAGTATATGCATGATTTGGTGTGTTTAACCATACTAAAAAATTTAGGAAAGTTAACGCACCGTTTACCCGTATTTTGCCTTACATACGATAAATGCCTGTAGGTTGTCAATGTACTAATAGGGTCTTTAGTTATAAGGGTCACGTTGATATTTTGGGTATACGGCCCTTGAGAGTACTCACCCCACAAACAACGAACACAAGAACGAATCCGAGGAAGAACTCGATGCCAAAGCCTTGCAGTTGTGTGACGTCAGACCCCAGCGCAGTGACACCAAGCTTGCCGGCCGCTCTGTCAGGTGTGAAAGCTTTGAGGAGACCAGATCCAGCAGCAGCGCCAGCACACTGGGCGATTACGTACAGAACAGCTCGAGCTGGCTTCACGCGCCCAGCTGAGGCTAAACCAGCCGTGACGGCGGGGTTGATGTGACCGCCAGACACGTGGCCTATTGCCTGGAAATTAATTGTATATTCAAATAATCTTTTTTCAGTCGGCTGTGAGGAGACAAATGCCACGTATTTATTCAAAAACACTTTAAAGAGATAAAAATCGTAATTAAAAGAAAGAACATAAATTGGTATAGAAAGAAAAATGACAGAATGAATTACGTTGGATAAAATCAATTTTAATCATCTGTTTCAAATCCGCCTCGTTTATTTCTGCGTTATAGCACCAGGGTAGTTCTATAGTAGTTAAAAGTGTGTGCTAGGGCACATCGCATCGCATGATTCACATCGCAATGCTCAGAAACAACAACCCATTTGTGATAATTTCAGGTTGTAACCAACTCTATATAGTACAGTCCTCGTGTCTACGTGCGGCAGTGATTAGTTGATATCAGGGCATGTACATTGTTTTTTCGTATCGTTACAATTATATATAAACTTAGAAATTCATGGATTATTTTATTTCAGGCGTCTGTAGCATCTAGTGGAGAATTTTTTTATGTGAGAAGAGTAGCAAACGAGGATGCAAACCACCTGATGGTAAGTAGTCGCAGCCCATAGACATCCACGTACAACCACAAATACGATTGAAATCCTATCCGAGCCCGAACGTATGTAGATGTGTTGCTACTCCTGAGGACTAAGATGGTCGCCTCGCTTCAAAGTGTAACCGGCAACCGTACCCCTCCAACCGAAACACAAAAAATGTTTTACGGCGAATTATGAGGGTAGCGGTGGTACCTCCCCAGATGAACTATAGTTCTCCTTTACCTTTAGATGTTAGGTGGGTAGCATTTTAGCTTATGGCCTAAATTCTCCCCATTCTAAGAGGAGACCATGATAAATTGGCTACTGTAATAACTTGGATGGGTTTCCTTGCGTGTATGCGTTCGTCTTATTACATATCACACATTGTAAACAAACAATGTTTTGTAAAGGATTTTAAATAATACTCTATAGTGCAATAAGATTAAATGTAAAGGATAATCCGTTAGAAATACACAAGATTAAGATTACGTTACTTAATAATAATTATTGTATTAACAATACAACATAATTGACTAATCACTGTGCAAAGATTATGAAAGTAGACTAAGGTACATAGCGACACTCTGCCTATAAGAATACATAATATGGATTAAGGTGCTGACTAGATTATGTAATTAACAGTCAGGGCCTAAGTATCTATGTAGATGAACTATTGGCCGGTCTGGGGTCCAATTTTACAGATGCTGTGGCAAAGTTATTAGTAAAAAAATAACCTTGTTTTTTATGTAAAAATAGTGATATGTAAACGAGAATAACTACACAGAGTCCACATAAGGACTGATCAGTTCACTACCGCTATAGGTTATATTAAGAATGATGTATTTATTTCGTTATAGTTTTCTTTTAAACATTATTATTACTTTAGGAATTAGTTACCGCGGAAAAAAGCTTCATTATCTCTACATCTCTCTTTCGGGTCACTTATTAATATCATTTAGAATCAAAATATGTCTTAGAAAGTCAGCGGCAAGGAATTCTTAAGCGTTCGAATATAGTCACAGCCTAAATTATACATAGGAGTAGTTAATACACGTAATACTTGCACAATGGAACAATTATAGTAGAGATAACTTATCTTCTAGTTTAGCATCATGAGGGCTCGGTGTACTCTTGAAACATTTCATGAATGTTAAGAGGATAGCGACACTAATATTTTCCTTTGTGTATCTACTACGTAAAGTTTACATTTAAAATAAACAGATCAGGTGAGTTTAAGGACACTATAATCTCAATGACAATAATGTATACCGACGTTAAGGCGCACTTACTAATAGGCCAGTTTATATCGGAGTTATTGAAACTTGAATCAAAATATATATTTTATAACAGCTTTTTCTTTCTTTCTTACTTCATTTTATTTTAATATTGACCTGTAAATATACATACTTCAAATTTAATATCACATTTATTTCTAATAATTTTATACGAACATAGAGAATAAAAAATATGCTTTTATGATGTTATAAGGACAAAAAGTGTTTTTGCATGTATAGTTCCCCGACAAGAAATATTTCCTACCAACTATGTTTTAGAAAGGTACCTAATTGTGTGTTATTTCTGAGGTAACCTATTTATGTTAGAAATGACCAATAAAGAGTTTTTTTTACCCCTATGTATTATGTACCTCATGTGTGAATGTAGATGTTTACATAATATCTTCACTACAATTCAACATGATAAGTTATCATGGATCATTGCACTTAACGTGTAGGAAGCACGTGACTTTCGAAAGATTTGCTATGGTCCAATTTTAGGAAATTATTATTTTATTTGTATGGTCAGTTTGCTTAAAGATAAAAAAATAAACTTTTAATGTAATCTACAGGGGAGGTACCACCTCCCTCAGAACCGCTCTAAGGTGTATTACCTTTTGAATTGCAGAGATGTGGTTGCCGGATACACTTTCAAACGATGCGACTATATTAATCCTCAAGAGTAACAAAGCATTAATGACCTGAGGTTGTATTTTAGATTGGCTTGAGATCTCGATATCCACGGGCTACGGCGACTACTCATATGAGGCGACTTTCACGCCCGTTTCTAACTATTCTAACATAAAAAGAAATGTTGCAGATATTAATAGTTACAAAATGAATTAATAGTTAATGAAAGAATTAGCAAAAATACGTCATTGCCTTAATAAACTAAATTATTATGCTTTATCGTGTATTACTTCGCAACTTATTGAATTAACGACTTTAACAGTGTTACTACAAAACTAGCAAATTTCATGGTGTCGATTTTTCGTGACGATATAGGTGCGCATCGTAAAAAAATATTCTCACCATTTTTCCCTATCGCGCTAAAAATAGTATAACTTCAAAAAACCTAACAAAATACTTACTGATACAGCGGCGAATACGGCGAGACCGAATGCAAGGGCAATGAGGACGATATCAGGTGCGGCGTTCACACCCTGCGAGATGTTGACGCACGCGCCACAGCCGAACAGGTTTAGCAGGAGGTTACCTGGGGATTTACGTAGACGTATATAAAATAAAGCTGCCAAATGTGTATCGGTCCGCGTACAGATGAAGTTTCTGTAACGAGGACGATATTACGGAAAATCCTACATAAGAAAAATTATAAGACGTATTCGAATACAATTTCCAAAATAAAATATATCTTATATCAAAAAGTACATAGCTCTGAATCTTATTTGAACCGATTTTTGTTGTAATATTTTCCATCTTATACTAGGATCTTAATGTTTCTAGAATTTTACCCTTGTACGTCAAAAGTACATCAAGAAACTAAGGACCTTAGTGGTTAATATTTCGTTATATATTATGAGATACAAATCATTAATGCAACTCGTAAGTTTCGTAGCTATGTGTTTATTACAAAATAATTATCACTTGTTCTAAATGTAACGTCTAAGAATTCTCTATAAAGATCTCAAAGGTTTGTGAAGCCTACCAAACCGTACTTGACGTGGCTTGTTGAACTTTGGTGTAACCCTTTTCATTCTGATAGGATAGGGCTTTCATTCCAGACATCATTGCGACAAGCATTTATTCTAGAGTCACGTGATTGTTTCGGTTCTATGGCAAGGTGTGGTTGCCGGCCCACTTACACATGAGATTGCCACCCACCTCAGAAGTGGAAATACACCCAAAGTCCACTCTAGGTAGGATTCCTAATCTATTTGAAGTTAGTAATACATGTCTATAGGCGGCAGGACGTAGCGTCAGGTGGACTACATGCTATTTTGCCACGCTTCTCATATAAAAAATATTTTATTACCAATAAACTCGGCGAGAAGTGCCCTGCTGATTCCGGCCGCGCCCCCGGACAGCTCATCCAGTCCTAGTTTTGTGCTAAGCTCTCCCATTATTCTGTAACAAAACACACGTGACAAGATCTAATTTAGGAAACAGGACAGTGGGTTTGAAGCTTCAATGCGTTTTGGTATCCGGGAGCATCTTGACCGCATACCGTAGGAGCTACTCTCGTGCAAATAAAAATAGACCTATTGTTATAATTGATTCAAAGTTTATCACGTTTTTTTTAAAAGATTACCCTGTTTTCCATAGTTGAGTGACGTAGTTTTAAAGTGGCTATAGGGTCTCTGAAAATGTTTAATTACTTACATCTATTGATAATAACTGTGAGCAATTGCGTAATTTCTCTTTCGAAGCAGGGTAACAAGCGTGGATTTTGTCACTTATTGTACCATCTAGCTCAACCGAGCTTGTTGTTGTTTTATTTGTTTGAACGTGTACAATGTACAGAAGCAATGTGCAACGCTTACTTTTATCGATATTATGGTAATATTTATTTCAACATGGTATATTCATGTTATGTTCATACTATACATACTTTTATAAATACCGGCACACTTAAAATGCCCATTTATAAACAATTCAAGTACTTCACTTTAAATAACATTTACCAGTACACAAAAAGATTACAATATCTCGATGTAGCTAACACGTTTAATCCGTGTTAAGTGTGCAAAATTTCGCAAATTTCTGAGAACTGCCAGTCGTCAGCGAAGAATTAGGTACGCGGATGACCCGTTAACCGTCAAAGCTGTTTAAATTAAGTCATGACCACACTACGCAGTCTATTAATGGATGTATTAGCTAGCCTGTATGGCGTAAATGGGCGTAGCTACAGTTTGTTCTTGGGCCTACCAATGTATATTAATATGATTAAAATGTATAAAGATTTAGTTAGGGGTATTTGGTAGTGTTCAGGCAGAAAGGCCATATTTTAAGCACTTATATCAGTCAACTAGAAATTACATGAACCTGAAATACCATATCAGACGAGAAATACAAATTGTGATAATTTTTATTTCGCCTGTACTAAGAGCACACACGCCCCTCACGTGGACCCCATAAACTCATAAGCTTATGAGAAGTCTGTTTCACAGATGCAAGTACGGCCAAAAAGTGGGATTTAAAATAAATCTCCTACCAATAAATGTAAAATAAAATTCTGCAAAACTTTAGTACCTAAATTTCAAACAAAAAGAATGATTACATTCTATTTTTAACATTCTATTTATTATTTAAATTTCTTTACATGTTTAAAGTTATAGAATCAATCAGTGTAGAAGTAACAATTTCACGTAACTGTATGTTTATTTTCTTGTGTTTCGATTGAAGAAGTGTGGTTGAAAGGTGACGAGACCTATTTAACGCGTCCTATTTGAGGTTGGTTGTGGAGGTCCATGAGCTACAGCGAACACAACATTTTAAGAAGTTTATTAATGTCTTCATACATAAAAAGTACACCGCAAAGAGATACTTGCAAATGGCTTGGCAATTGTGAGCATAGCTTTATAATTGCAACGAAAATAATGTGTAGCAGATGCAGAGAGGAAAGATATAAAAGATTTAATTATAGGCACAGTATGTCAACTGGTGCAATAATTATATTCATTACTTTAATCCAGTTTTCTGTATGATTTAACTTTCAACTGCTACGAGTCATTCATAATGAGGCCAATGATTTCTTTGGTATTTAAACATTAAACATCTAGATTTCCTCGCAGTTATGGCCCTTTTTCTAGTTGAACTTTTACTACTCAAGTTCATTGAATGAGCATAATGAATTTTGTAGATAATCTTTTTGATATTGATAAATCAAAACGTTTACGGCTGTAGTTCTAACGCAATGTACTTATGTTCTGTTAAATAAATAATTATGCGTTTTAAATCCCTTACTAGAATTAAACCCTAAGTCGTGGGCGCTATAGCTATACAAAGCAAGTAAACGTAAACCCAGATCCAGCTCACAAATTGAAATTCATCATTCAGATGTCTGCCTGGTCGAGAATCGGGCCCGGAAGCCTCTGCGTGTCAGACTGGTATGATTATGAACGCGCTAAGCGGAGCGTCAATGTAAATTACCTGATTTATTTTTCATTTTCGATATTAATAATACGGATAATAATACCCATCGATATCTTTTAAACAAACTTCGGCAAAGATAGAAAGGAGGGGATTTGTTTTATAACACTAAGTTTACACTAGCAAGAACGCAACACAAAAAAGAAGACTATACGCGGCAAGAGCCTTCTGTCACTAGCGTCTATTAAAGGTGACAGACACTAATTGTTTAAAATAATGTTCTAGTAATTAAGTATATTTTTTTTCCTTAGATCACTTGAATTCGAATGCATAAATTATGTGTCTTTACACGTCGTTAGCTTGGCACATCAGATAACATTCATTCACTTCGACGATTAACATTTTTTCACTAGTTTCCAAATGTAGCTTTCACACAATGCCGGTAACAAAGGGATAGTGGTTTCACTGTAATTTATATGTGAATAAGGAAATGACATTGTAATTGGAAACGGAAGCAAATTATACTAATTTGTGACTATGACGTGGAGGAGAAAATAGATTTGACGCTTGGGTTGTGTTTGAATCGAATTGATAATAAGGGGGAAGGCTTAAAGTTCATATTTTTTTATGTCTGCTATGTAGCCGGAAAAAAACGGTGCTTACTTATGTACTTACAAAACTAATTGTAATCTATCTGATTTACTTTATAACGGCTGATACTGAATTAGAAAGCACATCCGTTGGTATATGGTATGGCGTGGCGGCATATGGTAGGACTAAATACTAAGACGAATATAGTGATAGTAACGTTTATTTTGTAGGTAGAACAACAAGTTAGCTGCAACAGTCCTCGTACGTGAGTTGACGCTAAAATCTGGTAACGTCGACTGGTTAAATATGTTGGCAATGTTTTTGAATTAATGAATGGATCGATGACCTTGTCACGGTGGTATTATAATGAGAAGAATATACGTTCGTCTTACGTTGAAAGTGCTTTTGCAGTATCTGTAATTGTAAATACCTTACATAGCAATGGTGACCAAATAAAATTTAATTTTAATTCTATGTAACAATGCTTATAGTACCAGTTAGCGATATGAGATGGAAAGTTTTTTAAGAACCTCTAAAAAACCGAAAATTTTATACACAATGTTCTAAACATGAAAAATACCCTTTAAACGCAAACACTTACATATGTAGCTGTTATAATACTTTCGTTACCGGTTTTTTTCAAGTTTTTAAATCGACAGTAACATCTACTACAAATACTACAACCTCAGTTATCTCTCTAGGTTTGGCTTTGGCATGTGCAGTAAAACAATTTTATTAAAATGCTCCGTATGGTCACAGAACTTTTGGTGGCAGAGTTTTGGTAAGTTGTGACAGCTGCACGAAGTGGGTCTTTTATCTTTTTATCAATATCAAAGTGTTAAGCTAGATAAGTAACATGCTGGTTTATCATGTTACTTGAAAATGTGATATCTACTTTATTCCATGTATTAGCAAACTTATTATAAGAAGTAAAAGTACAAACATTCATGCATTTCTGCTCTAATAAAAATGACTTGTAATTTTATTAAATTAGAAAATCAAACTGATCTAAACGTAGAAGATAAGAGCCACAAAGTTTCTATTAAAATTTTACGTTCTACGTTTAATTAAAGTGACGAATGTAAATATACACATATGTAGCTCGAAAAAGAAATAGAAAATAAAGTAATATTGGTGATATGTAAATAATAATGAATAATAACAATCGTAAAAAAGGAAACTTCATGTAGTTTATAGTTGAAGTCATTACATTTCTCGTCCCATGCAGAATGTGAAGGTCTTTGCGAAGCATGAATCAGTTTTAATTATTTTAATTGTATGTGTATAAGAGTAGCAGTCTACGAACTACCTTCCTTTGCTGTTTGTAGGCCTTTCCGTTTCAACAACAATTCGCGGAAACGAAAACTTGTTTCGAAACATTTCTTTAATACCAATGACTTGTGCGTCCTTTGGTATATTTTGCGAGGCAATAATGTTATTGGGTCAAGACTGCGGTGTCAATTTTAATATTAATTTACAAATGGAAACATAATATTTTATGCTCATTATGAGGAGGTACGAGTAGTTAATTAAAGTCTAGAAATGTTTCATACTCAATGTTCTGATTTTTGGGATCTTTTATAGTAGATACTTCATTCAAAGAATACCTCAATTTGATCACAAGTTCAAATTTAGCTTAATATTAAAAAAAAATAATCGATTGTATAATCTTTGTTATGCCGAGAGGCCGGTTAATGAGGTGAGAAGAAAATCGGAACAACTCATAATAAAAAAGTCTGAGTAGCTTTGAGATACGCGAACTTGTATTATTTCGAACGAAATTTAGTTTTATGATAATTTGTAAAAAAACAATATCTACCTTACATTTTAAATCCGCTATACCGTTAAGCAGTTATGTAAAAAATACCAAATATTCAAAGGTAATCTCACTCCATTTATTTTGTATGTCAAAAGATGTGACTAAGGGCTTAAAAATAAGGACATAAATGTTTTCCTGTCACGTTATTTATACAATATATTTTATATGATTTTAAACTATATAGAAATATGAATTTTAAATTAATATAGAACAAAAAGATTACTATGTCACTAGCACCTGTCAATAGTTTCCCCCCGCCACCGCAGTTTCACCGTGACCACGAGCCATGCAACTGGTTCGAAATATCGGCAAATAAAAATCAAAAATCATTAATCGTGAGTTCCCGTTATATAACACAATACATTTTATTTACCAGTACTGCCCATGTGTCCAATGATAAGCAAGTCTGTTGGTAGGACAGATGGATGGACGAAATTATAATTCTCAAATCGTTACTTTTCTATTGCAGGAGACGAGTCTACTCTCAGAATGGGAAGGGTTAAATCAAAGGCTGGTTAAGTGCTAATTAGAAAATATTATTTTTTCATTGAAAACTATTTTTATATTTAGTACTTAACAAATAATTCTCAGGCGTGTAGTTTTCCTTTACCGTTAATGCCAGGGATAATTATTATTTTTAACACATATAATTTCAAAAATTCGAATGCTGCCGCGCGATATACGAGTATCTAAGATTGCATTATCATTGCTGTAGCTGTAGAGTATACGGAATGTATATAAAATACATGGAACTAATCGTTTTAATAATTAATCCAATCTTTATTTTATATTAACTGTATGCGGCAGTCGATACCTATCTATGTAAATAAATCCCTAGATTGTGTTGATGATGTATCGGTAATTAAAATGCTTGCATTATGCTTAATGTACAGTCATTGAATGTAATCAGAATACAGGATTATTCAGAGTTGATGTTTTAAATTCCTACATAGGTAATGGTCGGCACCTACCAGCGATTAAACCAACGTTAGATTGCAAGTGGAATAATGTAAATATTGTTAAATTGGTTATGGTTCTATCTTATAAAGGCATTATTAGTGTTAAGGCGGTATTGAAGTGAGAGATACATTAGGTTTTCAGACTTAGAAGATTTCATAAAAAGTCGGTTAAATCATTCCACTACCTTCTTAAGTTCTTATGTAAGTAGGTAGGTAATAAATATATAATGTGTTATGTAAACGTCCCAACTGTTCGCCCTTGATCCGAGTTTAGTTACGAATATGCTAATATATTGTGACAATATAGGAAGATACCTAGGTTGGGGACGGTGATTACGTCTTACATTCCACAGAAGATTTGCAAACGACAGAATTTTCTGAAGAAACTTTTCTTATTTATTTCTTTATACTTTTTATATTGTATTGTTTTTATAGTGTCGGAATGATTCCTAAATTACTAGTATGTAACAGAAATATCAAACTAGTTTACATCCCACTTGATGTTAAGCGAACGCTGTCATGGACATCTGTCACAAATTTCGTGAAGGACGCCGCTGGAGGCGGCCATTTTAAACTTTAAAAGGCAAGGCTTACAATTGATTTCTTTTTGACGTCATTATTATATAGCGAGGCATCTGGCGAAACGATGGAAATATAAGAGATAAAATGTTTTTTATCTTGAATAATGAAATTATTCAATTGAATAAACATTATACTGCTCTAAATGCCAGAAATAGAAACTAATTTACTACTTTAAAGCGATGTTTACTATGATACCTCAAAATTAATTATATGATATTATGATACCTTAAAAATAATTTGAATGAACACCAAAATGATTTACAGAGAGACCATATCCAGGCGACATATTGCCAGGAACGCTGGCAGTATTCCCGTGCTGAATATGAGTATCAATTACTATTCTCTGCGCGAGATGTAAGCTCGATCGCCAGTAAAATAATTATAAACAATTAGTATAATCGAGCTGACGTTTAAGAACCATTTCACAATAGCATTTTTAAAAATACATATAAAATTTATTTTACATTTTCTTCGTAGTAGGCACGTACGTGGCCACGTTGATATCGGTTAAAAATCAATTCACTCGGCAATTACACCAATGGATTGGTATTTTCCAGAAATGCTATAATGACTGAAAGGTAAATGTTCAGAATATTAAACGAGCCGTTCATGGTTCCGTGTGAGTGGTGCGACCCGAAAAAATATCATTATAGCGGAAAACGCTGTGATTACAATGACATTTTATCATGTTATCTTTGATGGATGGATTGATTTATTGACTTGCAGGACGCATTAGATGATACGATAGCTGAAGTTCAAGGTAAATAGCATTGTTTATTGACACATGAACTTGAAACCGTATAAGAAATTGCAAAAAGTAGTCATTTAATTAAAGAGGTAAGGTGGTATATAAAAAGAGTTGCTTCCGAACGTATTCTGAGTTCAAAGACGACATCCTCCTAAACCTTCGCTAGTAAAAGCGGGAATGGCTGCAATGTTTAAGATTTAACATTTACGTATGATAGGCGTTAGATCGCGGCTTTTGCTACAAAATATACGCTTAGACGACTGCTATAAACAGTATAGCAATTCATTATTTGAAAAAATATTGATTAATAATATTTTAAATACGGATTCAATTAAAGAAAAAGTATTTTAATAAGCATTATTATGTAAACATAGTAACATAACCCAATAATCTCATAGTGCATTCCAGGGATTGGAACCCGGGACACTGCGTAAGAGACTTCTTACCACGAGGCTGTAATTGCATCATTTGCATGTATTGTAACTTACTTTTACTATACCCGGTGTGTGCTTAAGTGTGCACAAGAAATTCGTAAATCTATGTATATTGTTAGCAATGAGATCAGATATATTTGGCTTGAAGATCAGTTTGAGGTTGCGATAACGCTCATTGTTTTAGACTTAGGTAAGAGCACACGGATTAGGCAGTTTTATCTCTTGTTTTTGTAAAGATCTTATTTACTTACAATAAAAGTATGAAGGCACCTTGTTAGATCGGAAATGGTTTTTTTGATATGTTATATTTGTTATTACATATGCACATTTATTGTTTTTTATATTATAACTTTGAAGGACTAAATTTATATAGGCTTTACATGTTATTTTCGTCTTAACTCCATGAAACGGGAAAGAAAGGGTTAAAATAATTTTTAATTTTATGTGGGCGGGTAGGGTATGGGTGAAATCTTTCCTCAGAACGATCAAATTGCGATGAATGACATATTCTTAAATGTAATAAATGGTACCATTGTCATAGACATTAAAAAAATAGATGCTACCCCTAGGCGATATAATGACCTCAAATGTAAAGAGATTCGAGCATCGTAGACCTTATGATTCAAGATAATTTCCATAGTTCCGATAATGGATATGACATCAAAATATCACGTTTTTTTGTAGTTGTGTTTTAGTTTTTACACTTGAGTTTGAGTTTTTCTTTTATTGTATAAACACAATTATAAAACAGATGTAGTAAATGAATAAGCGGAACACCTGATGCTAAGACCTTGGAGCCGCAAACAATTGAAGTCGGGCCTCTGGTCGTTTATTTTCGACTTCGAGAAGGCAACAATTTGTTGTGGTCATAAGTTATCGTTTCTAACTAAGATGAACAGAGATTTAGGATTTATTTGAAGGGTAACGTGTTAGAGATTTTGTCCGTTTTGCTCGCGATCCGGAGCATCGAGCTATTTTGAGTAAAAATTGTAAAATACCCGATTTTTCGTATGAGAAGCTTCCCATATGAAACTATGAAAAGAGATATAGAATAAGCACCCATAATGTCTTTACTCGATCAGATTTATAATATTCGGTGACTCTACTTTAGAAATCTAATATTTTTTAAGTTATGTTCATCATATATGCATGATCTTCTGAAAGCTGCATAGGATTTCTGTTCAGAATGGAAAGTTTAAGGAATAGTGTAACATGCTGAACTACTGCGATATTAGCAGAAATCATACATTTTCGATTATAATATAATCCATGATAGAAGTTCAGGGATTTCATAATTATGAGGATGATTGTTGATTATATTTTTACTTTATTTTATTTTACCATATAATATAATTATATCTCCAGATAGTGTACATACAGATCATAATCACTTTAAAACAGTAGTTCAATAAACTCTACCAACAAATTAAATCATGCGCCGTAGGTCTGTTATCTATAACTATTTATGGATCCTTTTGTTTAGGTGTCCAGGAAGCATCAATCATTATTATTTTTTACTAAGCGGTCGCAATAGTCAGAGAGAACTATTTAAAATTTTAATCAAACACTCATTAGTATACGCTTTGGAAATCATACCGTGGTAATAATAGGTAAGTGAATATTTCGCATGCGTACGTTCCTTGCGTGCCTTGAATACCGTGAATACGTTTTGCATTAAGCTCCTAGGTACGCCGGATTGTATATTATGGCATACATTTGAATAACACGCGTGATAATTACGCTCGATATGTGCTACGATGTACGATTTATGCTGCAAAAATCCCCATTACTTAATACTGATGAATATTATTCTTTCAACAAGGTTTAACGATGTTCGTTTAGGAACTCTTTCGTCCTTACAGATATATGTTGTGTCTCTGTGCGCCCTTATGCAATGATTCGCTTTTGTTCTTCATCTTTTTGGAACAAGAAGGTCATTGAACCTGCAAAATTTGATCAGGAAGATACCACGGTTACAACTATTTCTATCGCGAAGAATCACTGCGTTTTGATGGAAGTGTGTGATTGCTGGCTTTCTTTCTTGAAACAATGCATATGTGATCGAGTTCAAATGGGTCTCCGGTGGTATATGGAGTTGGTAACATATGTCCGTGACCGCTTACCATGAGATGGACTGTGTACTCGTCTGATATTTGTTTCATAAAAAAGGAAAAGTCATTATTATTTTATTGTTTCAAAACTTCGAGACCGCAACCTTCTAGAATACCTACTCACATTAAAATCACTGCGGTTACTGCTAGAGTTACTATCTAATAAGATGTTGTTGCTCGTAAGTAAACTTGTAGTCTACGTAAACTTATGGGAAACTAGTATTTTTTACAGTTGAGACACAAATTTAAAAGCTTAGAGGTAAAAATAAAGTTATATAACGTAGTTGAAATTAACCGTCTTGAGTTAATTCGAACTTTGTAGTTTGAGAAATGAAGTGAAAACGCATCTAACAAACTTAGGATTCTATGTATGTATATGTATTTCTCGTAATTGTATACGGTATACTGTATACAGGTCGACTTTTCTTATGTCACACAAAGATTTTCAAAATTACTATATTTTTTGAAATGCCTATTATTTCGTTTAAATACAATACAATTATAATTAATTAAATATTTTGTCCTTCAGTACATAAAGTGTACACAGTACACAATGATTGATACATAGGTGGTATTATTAAATACTAGTTTAAACTTGCGACTTTGCCCGCGGCTTATCAGCTTTGATGTGTTCTATTAATTTTAATTTGAAAATGTTGCTTAAAAGATGATTATGATTTGCTTAATTCCAAGATAATAAAGCGTTATAATTCGTGATAACGAGACTAAATAATCACACATACAAACAAATGGACAACGTTTCATTTTTATATAACAGTACGGACTTTGTTGCCTATTTAATTAACATAATGAAATATGAACCAGCCCCCTTGTCGTCGGCGGTGTCGATCGTGGGACTGATTGTTGGAAAAACTTTTTGGCACTCGGATCCCACTGACCAAAGGTTGGTAAGACAAGCGAATCAAACCGTATTCGCAGGGAAAACATATTTTTTCCTGTGGAAATATTCCTAAAAGAGAGAGACCAAAATTCCAAATTTAAAGAAGGCTTCCAGTTACGGCTTGACACGAAATAATAATGGATCGCTGGAATGATACCGGAAATTTATCTGTACAAATGTAAAACGCTAGGAACGACTTGAACCAGTTGTATGACAAAAAGCTCCGCAAAAAACAGTATTCACACTTGACGTCTTTGCACAGAGACTGACGTGAATGCTCTTTTAAAAGAATTCAGTTTTAAGTAACTAGTGGAAGCGAAAATCATAAATGACATTGAATACTTGTTATTTCCTTATATTTACTTATAAGAGTTTACTCATTACTTTATATAAAAACAATTTTATTTACAATGATGAAAATCTTAAAACGAATTATAATAAAAGCCTAACCTAAGCAATCTAAAGGGAGTCGGTGCCCATGCGGCATGGTTCTCAAAACAAGAGTTTACTTATTTGTTATGTTAGAACTTTGTACTTTTTTATGAACCTGTAAAATATATGTGGCTTAGGCCTTTCATGACTTAACTTATGTTTTCTCAATTGCGGCGGGCACGCATGCCCGTCTATACCAGGGTTTGCATACCTGTTTTTGTGTATGTTTATGTACGAGTTTGTGCATGTAATCATGAGGTACATTGTATAACAGTTAGCTTTTATGAAATGGTTGTAACAAACGAGCATACAGTTCACCAGATGGTAAATCTGTGGCGCCCATGGACCAATTGATCCTTTGCTACCAATTCATATAGAATAGGAGACCTACTTGAAATAGGTCGCCTCATATGTGTAAGTGAAACAGCAATCGCATCTTTTCATTCTAACAAAAGAATTGTTTCACACCGGACATGGTGAAGGCGGTGGGAATTCTTAGGTCGAATCGCAATATAAAATGAAAAAAAATTGCGACCGTAATTATCAAGGTAT
This sequence comes from Phocides pigmalion okeechobee, assembly GCA_018251015.1. Lineage (NCBI taxonomy): Eukaryota > Metazoa > Arthropoda > Insecta > Lepidoptera > Hesperiidae > Phocides > Phocides pigmalion. The sequence goes on from DWON01003478.1 coordinate 15,427, forward strand.
ATACGAGCAGACAGATTTTCATTAAAACTTCATTTTATTCTTTCTTTATGTGAGAAGAGTAGCAAACGAGCATGCAATCCACCTGATGTTAAGTAGTCGCAGCCCGCAGACATCCATGTACAAGCACAAACTCGACTGAAATCCTATCTGAGCTCGAACGTAGATACGTTACTACTCCTGAGGACTGAGATGGTCCCCTCGCTTCAAGGTGTAGCCGGCAACCGCACCTCTCTAATCGAAACACAAATAATGCTTTACGGCGGATTATGAGAGCGGCGGGGGGACCTCCCCGGTCGAAAAGGCGCAATTTGTAAAGAGGGGAAGGGTAAAGACGGTGTAAATTGTTTGAAAATTATAAGTCAATAGCTATTCGCACGCAACATGTACGTAAATATAGTAAGCGACGTTTAGGGATGGCAAAAGCCTTTTTAATTACAACGTTTACTTACGAGACGACTTTTAAAAGGAAGATATTTTACAGAGAGTTTTCCTTGTCCAAATTTATATTAACTAACAAAATAAAGGGTCATGAATACTAGCGGTTGCCAACACTGGACAACATTTGAATTACGAAATGGACGTTACTTCAAAAGTTGTCTAGCATAAGTTTAATATCTGGACGCCCGTAATATCTACTTCAATTTTATTGTTTTCCGTTCATACGTACATTTATTATTTAATTGATCGAATCGGTCATGTGGTCTGTGTTAATGACTGTAATATAAATATTTTATAAATGTATTATTATCAATTATTAGAATTGTATACTTATTAGATAATTTGTATGTTGAAACCGTAACTATGTATAATTTGTATTATACATAATTACGGTCCATTTATATTAGTAAAAGATTCGCTACTTTTCTCTTTAAATTCTCGTCAAAGGTTATTTGGCATCTGCCAACCATACTCATGGTATGTCAGTACTTATAACGTGGTCGTAACCTACAGTTTACGGTTTGTGTATAGTTGCCACTGCCTTGGACATGCTGTAACGTTCGTAAAGACTGCCAACTGCGTGATTTACTGAAATATTACTGGAGTTAATAAAGGAATACCTGATTGTTGTATTAGTATTGTTCGTACATAATGTAATCCAAGTCACAAATCACAATCAAAAATATCGATGTTACGGGATGTACACATTCGTAGCCAACTTGATATTAAATTGAGTTCCGCTCTTACGAATAATGTTTTCTATGTAACTTATGTGTTGCTCACAAAATTCATTCTTATTTTACAATGCTGAACACAGGTTACATTAAATTTTGTATCACGTAAAAACTAATTTGTATAAAATATTACTTTTAGAATTTATGGAGTTTATAGAAAGGCCAACTTAATGTTATACAACAGTCCTGTCTGATTACTATTATGTTTCTAACTTATGTCTCGCTGACAAATATCAACGTTACGTTAAAATTGTCTTACAAATTGCATATACTTCAATTTTGTGTGATATTTGAAGAAAATTAAATTAAGTTTAATTTTCTTTTTTAATTTAGAAATATATTTCGGATATTTAAATAATATATTTAGTGCCGGTATGCGCCTTTTCGTAATTCTTCTCCTTATAAATGGTTTAATCGGATATGATGATTTCTTTTGATTACTTATGGGATCCCATGGATGGTTTAAATTACAATTGGCGGCAAAAGACACTGTACATCAGCTTGCTTTTTTTGATTCTTCACATTAAAGGACACATAATTCATCTTTCTAGATTCCAGCACATCTAATATTAATATTTGGCTCCGCTAATGTTTTATAGATCTCTCTCCTTGACATCCGTTGCAAATGTGATATCCATCACTTATTGACGCGGTTTATATAGTTTATAGTCCGATCCTCTTTACCGTAGCCTATCTAGTAAAGTACATTCAATGGTAATTTATTAGTACTCAACATTATGGTTAAAGGTGTCACGGTAACAAAACAACGCTGCCAAGGGTATCTTGTCATGAATAACTGTTGGTTACGTACGTTTGTGAAAGATATTCATAGTTTTCTTCTATACAATTATTCAATGTAACAGTAAAGGAAGCAGTCCATATGAAATTTATTAGGCATTGCCATCTGTGGATATCCTGCAACCAAGCGTAAATAGCGTGGGTACCTATAGATGGCGCTTGTAATGATAAAATTAAATTACATTATATTGATAGGTTTTAAATACACAGAATTAAGCAGTCAAATACAGCTACTGAAAGCTAGAATAAGTAGCGATATCTTGTGGCAGTCGTACTTTTGTATTCTTTGGGATTAAACACGTAGAGGCGGTTGTGTATTTAAGTTAATACTTAATGTATATACACATTATTTGAGGAGAGGGTTAAGAACCCTGTGATCATTTCGTCCAATTTTGATCTTTTTTTTATTATTAAAGAGTATTAGTATTAGCCTCTATTAATGTGTATCCGGAAACCACACCTCCCCAACCGAAACACATTCTTCATGTATGAACATGTCGTTTTACGGCGGGGTATTAGGGGGGGGGGGGTGCCGCCCCCCGCGGGCTCTAACGGCTCTACCCCC
>DWON01003479.1:0-17960 GCA_018251015.1 Phocides pigmalion okeechobee
ATAACCCGCCGTAAAGCAACATGTTCTTCATGTATTGTGTTTCAGTTGGGGAGGTGTGGTTGCCGGATACACATTATCGGAAGCGACCATTAGCCCTCAAGAGTAGGAACGCATCTGCGTCCATCCTTAAATAGAACTTCGATTCCATTTGAGATTGGACGTGGTTGTCCATGTGCTGCACTGACCACTTAAAATCAGGTGGCCTGCATGCCCGTTTACTCTATCATAATAAAAAAAATTAACAACGTCGTGTGTACAATCATTTAAATACATACTTATTTTTCAGTATACACTTCCATGTAAAGTACTTTAAACTTTAACAATGCTAGAGTCCTTTTCCGCTCTTGGTTTTAATACAATGCAATTCTTCTAACAATTGTGGAAAAGATAAACTTTTTGTGGCTGCAAGAAAATAACGCGACATGTGCGAAAGACAGTTAATTAAAGTGTAACTGTGTTTATTTTATAGTTCATTTTATTTCTTTTTTTCATGAAATAGAAGTAGTACACATTTGCGATAAATTTGATGGTAAGTGGATGAATTAAATTATATTAATCGATGATAAACTAGAACTACGAAAAATTTGAATTGCCAGGGATTCGAACCCGGTGTCCCTTTATGTGAGAAGTAGGCACCTTACCACCAAGTTTTCACTATTTACATTTATAATCAATAAATATTGTTATTTAAGTATTTAAATGTAATTGTAATATAATAATTTATCAATGATTTGATGATTTATATCTTTTATTTTGCTATGTTACGGGTAAATTATAAGTTCTTCGAAAGTAATCAATAAATTCTTGACGGCGTCACAATTGAACACTATATGTGGGATAAAGTTTTTTTGTTTGATTATTCTTCTTTTATTCTTTTTTTTTTCAAATTGATAATGAAAGCTTCAAAGATAGTCCATTTGTTGTTTCGTGAAATGTCTGTAGGTACATGTGTTATAGCGGCACTATCCTGAAACTATGGCAATTTAAACTTTGTATGTCCTGTACTACACTGAGGGCATAACTAAATTCCCCCAATGTCAAATATTTCAAAACTTCACACGCAGTAAATTGTAAAGTTAGCACCACCAAAATTTCAATAGTGATGTATATTTCAATAAGTCAATACGTATAGTGGTGTAAAATATTGAACTATATTACCTGTGAAAGCCTCTATACTATACTAGTTTACTATTTAGGTTTAGGTTTATAGATACTTTATTTTCCTAAAGACATACTGTCACATGGGAACACATCGACGTTTAAAACTTATAACATAGTTCATAATCGGAATAATAATTACAGCTTTAATATTATTGTTCTTTACTAGCTGTGCCCGTGACTTCGGTGATGATTGACATAAATTGACATTCCCTGTGGCGCGAGACCAGAATAGCGCTACGGTATCTCCTGCTTGTCCTAAGAGGCGACTAAAAGGAGGACGCCCACCGAGATCTGGTACCTGGCCCTTTCGTTTGAAAGGGTTCAGGTGCCTCGAACCAGTTGCTGCCTCCACGGAGAAGAAGAGCGAAGGCCGCGGCGTCAGACTAGTCACCGCCCTCGCATATGTGGGGAAGAAAGGTGAAGGTCCATCATCATCATTCCGCTAAACTTCCGGAAGCTCCTTATTGACGCTGCCCCGCAACCTTAGTACGGTCGCCTTACCGCGACGTAAAAGCGAGCATAGCGGGACCGCACGCTAACGCGTCGCTTGTGTCTGCGGGCTGTACCATTCGCCGGCATCGGGCAGAACCGGCTGGTAAACGGAGGACGCAGCGGGAGTTGAGCATGCCGGAGGGATTATCCCGAGCCCCCCCCACTTAATAGTGGGTGAGGGCTACCATAGTTAAGCTAGGGTGCAACCGCGAGTTCAAGCCCGGGAAAAGAGGATCTACCTCGAGGCTCGTATTCACCCGCCCAAAGAGGCTGGGACGTTCCCCGATTTAAATGAGAAAATTCTTAATGTCAATTGAAGCCCATCACAATACAATCATGAAAAGTGCATTCAAATCTGATGAGCTGTTTCTGAGATTAGTGTACATAAACGTACAGACAAAATGAAAAAAAACATTTTTTTGGGTTCTCGTGCACACATAAAAACACCCCGTTATGAATTTTTAAATATATTTGCCATGTACAGGCAGCGATCTGTTCCAGTTTTATTATACATATTTATAGACATAGATGTAGATAGTTTCACAGTAATAAATGTCTACTTAAGATTTAACAGTTATTTTATCGGATTTATTACCTTTTTTATCTTTCACTATCTAATAGTGTTTCAATTAAATTCATTTCATTTAATATTATCCTTATCTCAATTTAAAATATCTATTTCTCTTTCTAAGTAGAAAAGTAACGCTTTAACTTTATGGAAAAGTCATATAGCATCACTCTTTTCTAAATATATTCCGACATTCCAAATTTCGAGTAATCTTAAAATAAGCACGTTTTAAAGGGTCCTAATGTTGTTCTAAAACGATTGCGAGTGGAATGCGAAAGATAGATAGACAATTCCATTAATCAACGGGGATGGCAGCTAGGGGCTTAATACAAGGATTTAATTGCTGTTTCATTGCAAACGAATCTATACAAGTAATGAATCGTCTGTCTGTGATGTTGAAACTATTGTTGTTTTTTTAAACTACTATTAATTGATTTAATACAAATATCCGAGAAATCACAAAAAGTCGAATGCTTGTTTGTCTGTTTGTAGGGGATAATTGGAAGTTGTTCACGAATTTTGTCAGCACTTTCACACAAGATAAATGGATTAATTTGGTTATGATAGAAGAAGCATTTTTCGATCCGGGAAGTACCTCGGTACGGTTGCCGGCTACACTTTGAAGCGAGGCGACCATCTTAGTCCTCAGGAGTAGCAACGTATCTACGTTTGAGCTCGGATAAGATTTCAGACGTGTTTGTGTTTGTACGTGGATGTCTATGGTTTGCAACTTCTTAACATCAGGTTTGCATGCTCGTTTGCTACTTTTCTCACATAAAAAAATCTTACAGTGACATAGGTTTTCTGAAAGTCATACAAAAAGAAAATGCGAACTCTACTTTTTTATATCATTACATTGCTTAATTAAAGTAATTACTGAATGTCGATATCACAATAATGCTGTGTAAAGTTGATTGGTTTGATTTAAATTAAAGCCTATTCGAATTGTCATCTTCAAATATTCAGAAATAACAGGTTTTTCAAGGATTAATTAGTGTTCTGGCATGAAATATTTTTACGTTTACAGCAATGCAGTCATTCAATATCCGACACGGTGAAATCAGACATATTAAAAATGACAGATTGACAATTCTAATAAGCAGTTTGTACAATGCTGTGCTTGGCGCTCCAGTTTGTATAGTCATTGAAGTTAATACTATATTTTTAAACGCATATTATATTTAGTGTATATAAAACCTTTTATTGAGTTACATAAACGGCAATATTCAAAATAATTTTATGATAGCTTCAATCTATTCTTACTTATACATATACAGACCTTATAGCAAAGACAGTATAGTGGTTAAGATTCAGCTTCTCAAATGATGGGTTTAGGGTTAAAATCTTTGTCACTTATAGAGGTACGTGCCAAGGATTTTAACTTGGGTCAGAAGATCCAAGTTATGTGTTAATTAATAATTCATTATTTTCCGTTTTACTTACAATTTCCTTACAACAGCATTGTGAGGAAACCAAGTGAGCCTGAGAGTTCTGCATAAAGTTGATGAAGGTATGTGTAATCTTGCAATTGGCAGATGGTCAGCGTAATGGACTGTGGTCCAGTCCTCATTGAGAAGGGAAATCCGTGTCAAGTATTGGGACAGCAATAGATCAAGATGACTTATAGCCCTTTTTACCTAAAATGGATCATAAGTACCTATAAGTACTTAAGGTCTGTAGTTATACTGTATGAAATATTCAAAGGCATTTGTAATTCCTTTTAATCTATACATGTGTAGGGTATGGAAATTTTGGAAACTAATAACAACTGCGACCTCTGTTATTCAAACGCCAATAACTTTTAAACTGCCTCATGCTCGCGTCAGGTCATAATTAAAGTTTGACACCAATCTGGAACATTTGGAACACGAAACGAACTTTCGGGTGTACAGTCTACAGTTTTGGTGAAAATTTTTCCCAGTGACTGGACGCTTAATATCTACACGTGACAAACTGTGACAAACTAAAATGATGAGTTGGCTAGAACAATTCAGAAATTTATAATGATAGACAAAATATAGACATTTATAATCGACACAATTGTCTCATTTTATACGAGAGCTAAACTAGTAAAATTTTCATATTGGATAATATTTTCAAATAGCGAATTATTTATTACTAACCGCCTAACATAATTTGATGCCAATCACTCAAATTTAGTATCTTACACGCTTATATCCAAACATGTGTATATTATATATATGCAAACGAGTTGGTATCATATTAATAGTATCATTTATATTGCAAATAATTATATTTTATCTGAAAAAAAAACGTAAGTGATAGATTTTTATTTGATTTTTAATGAACTTTTATTATTTACTTACTCTTACTGTTCTGTTCACTTCTTAGTATTGGCGTACTATCAGTGGGGCGTATTATATCTTTATGAATTTTTAAACATCAATTAATACTAGCTTGAGTAAATATTAGAGTAGATTCATTAATATTTACCAATACGAATTTATATTTAGCCAACTGCCGTACCCGGTAAAATATGAAGCATTAGTTTAAATTGTTTTGTTTTAATTTAAATAAAAAACCCTCATATTGGAGAAGGATCAGATTTTTTTTTATGTGAGAAGAGTAGCAAACGAACATTCAAACCACCTGATATTAAGTAGTCACAGTCTATACACATCCACGACCGAAATCCTATCTGAGGTGGAACATAGATACGTTGCCACTCCTGAGAACTAAGATGGTCGCCTCACTTCAAAGTGTAGTCAGCAACCGAAATACAAGTAATGCTTTACAGCGGATTATGAGGACGGCGGTGGTACCTCCCCGGTCGAACTTTAGTTCTATCATCTTGTTGATATATATGTATAAATTTCACATAACGACTTGTGTAAGTTATAAAAGATCGAGAAAGTTAAGCAACATCGGGCGCGGTCAAGAATTTTGTGGGTGATATCTTGTAACAAAACTCTTATGAGCGCTTCGTTACTACAGAAAGAGTATAAACTAGACCGTCAATGGATGACAGTCGTTTAGTCTTTTCGAAATTTCCATAGGCGATTTAAAACATTCGTCTCGCGGATTAGCTATTAATCTGTTATATTTACACCAATACACATTGGAGCCACCTGGTGAAGTAGACATCAAACTTCATCTGATTATAGGGAAATACATGGGTATCAAATGATCAGCAATGTGACAATGGGACATAAAAAGGGTTCCAAACATGTGTATAAATGCGGACCTTATATCATCAACTGTTTGATAAGTCCTATACAAATCTAATTGCGTGAGAACATCAACTCCCCTTTAGCACAATGACGTGAGCTTGTAAGGAAGAAAGTCATGTTATCTCTGTAATACCATATTGTTCTAATGGGTAAAAGGGAAAAGCGAGGGGAAACACCACATTATCTGTGCTAAGAAGATTGTTCTGTGAAAATACGCTATACACGTCAGGGTAATTACGAGTCGAAATGATCAAGTCGTCTTTTGTATAAGAACAAACTTGTATCTCTGTAGTCCGGCAAACCATTTATTTTACTTTTGACAGCTCGAGTACTAATCGATTAATTATGTTCTAATGCGTCACTGATTTTTTGAAATAATGTTCTTCAGTTATAAAGTTTAAATCGATTTCAATAATACATTGTTATTTGATTTTTGCTCAACACTTTATAATATTTTATAAACATACATATGTTTAAATATTATAATTTATTGAGAAGAACAATCAATTTATTAAAGCACTATGATACATGTAATTTGTACTGTGTGTGTAAAATTAAAAGCTTCACACACACACACACACACACACACAAGATTTCTTATTTTCTGTATCAGTAAATCGCATCCGCGCAAAGCCAAGGCGGGTCATGGTAGTTCGTAAGTAATACCTGTCTTTCCATTTTAAGTAACTATTATTATAATATCTTTACTTATTTTTTTTAGTAAGTTGATATAAATAACGTCCTGATTGATTCTCTTTAACTCAGGCTTACATGAATAAAATATAAGCATAACACCCCTTCTATTTACTCTTATGATTATTACCTTAAATTAAGACGAAAAAATCTGAGACTTGTAAGAATAATACATATGATTCTTTTATGCCCTTTAATCATGGTTAAATTAAGGTTAAATGACTTAAGATTTGTGGTGGAATGAATACGATTAGAGCTATAATCAATTTCTCTTAGACATTTACAAAACAAGCGAGCGTTTCTAAACAGAGGACGCTGTTTATTATAATGTCGAATCATACAATTTTTCGACGATAGACTAGAGATGTTTACACGCAAGCCTTGGGCGGTATTTGCTCGTATATTTTTTTACAATGAGAATTACGTTTTACGTGATCAAATACTTTTATATATCATGTACCAATACTTGAAAAGGACTAAAATATTTGTTGTAGGTATAATTGGAATAGAATAGAATCTATGCCAGTGATTTTGGGAAGCAAAAAAGCGATTCTATTCGAGAGCTTTGAATATCCACATAGCGAATTCAAAACACGATTTAAATTGTGCGGGTTTATTGAAAGGGGCACAGCTTTTGCAATACCATTTGATGGGCGGTAGAAAATCAAAAAAAGTTCATTTGCAGTCAGCGAAATACCTGCGGCAGAGCTATTGACAAAGACTGGCAGGTTTTCAACAAACTACCTACGCGGATTTTCACCACTTTTACTGTATTTTCAATAAAGAAAAAAAGGGTTTTTTGCTTCAGATATTCTAGGTTTACGTACTAGGTTTGCTTTCATAACATCTTCACCTTTTATACTGTAAGGTTATTGTAGTGGAATCCCTACCTTTTTCGTAACAAATGACATCATTCGTAGGCGATAGAGGAAGGGATTTTTAAAACATAGTCGAGATGAAATTGCAAGCATAAAGCTGATGCTTGATTTTATTATGTGAGTAGAGTAGCAAAAGAGCATGCAGGCCACCTGATATTAACATACATTTTCATATATACCGGATGCTCACGATTAACAATTTTCTTTTGACGATTAAATATTTTCACAAATAGTGCAAAGTTCAGCGCGTACAGATACAGTTAGTGTGGTGTGTCGTGATATGGAACCTAAAAAACAAAAATGAAGTAGCCTTAGATCGATTAGTATCTGTCAACAGTTTCCCCGCCACCACAGTTTCGTCAAGATCACAAGCAATGCAACTGGTACGATATACAGGCAATCACAAATCGTTAATCGTGTGAACTAGGTCCATAGAAATGTGTACAAATTTAGCAATAATATTATTTTAAAATCTTTAACATACAATCTCAAACAGGGCTGCCACTGTGCCTTGCCACTCGTGTAAACGGAGTTGTCTGGCTTTAAGTGTAGCCGACAATCGTACCCTTCCAAACAACTCATTCTATCACATAAATTTTGCATAGACTTCGACAATAGAACAGAAATCGCAGAAAGGCTATTGCGTCAATACTCGGAATTTGATTATTTTAGAGTTTGAAAGGAAGACCTAAGTATTTAGTGTTAATTTCAACTTGATATCTGTCCACGTTAAGAAAAAGAGTCTTGACAGACAGACATGCTGTGGGTAACTATATGATCGTAAACAGATTGTTGTTTGATTTTTGGAATACTTAAATGGGATTTATATACCTGTGCGATCAGTTTCTGTAGCTCCTCATTTTCCTTGACGAGTTCCCGGAAGCGCTCCTCGTCGGCCGGCGCCGAGCCCGAGCCCGACCCGCGCCCGCTCTCCGCGCGCTCCGTCGGATGCCGGATAACTTCTATCACCTGTATTAATGTACGTAATTAATTGGATTGGACGTGACAAGCGATAAACTAGTAAATATAAGACGTTTGACGTTCAAAGATTTGTTTATTCGTTACGTATCTTGCACATAGGAAGGGGACTTCATTATGTAAACATTACCAGATGTACGGGGAGAAACACAATGGAGGCTGAATAAAAAATTAAAAAATATTCAGACGTTGAATACAATAAATAAATAAGTGGCAAATTTTTTTTCAAACAAATAGTACCACGTTTGATCGACGCAGTCAGTTACAAGAGGGCTGGTTCATATCTCGTGCAGAGAATTGCGATCGCTATTCAACGCGGGAATGCAGCTAGTGTTCTTGGAACCATGCCGCATGGGCACGGACGCCCTTTAGATTGTTTAGCTTAGGGTTTTATTATAATTATTTTTAAGATTTTCATCATTGAAAATATATAACAAAATAAATAAGATGATATATACCTACACCTACCTATTGTACTTATTCGTATTGGATGAGTTTATATGTCAGACAAATCTTTGGTTGCTACGTCATCTTACATTTTGGTCAATAGAAGCACTGACGCATGTATGACTTTATGTGAGAGTCATGATCTGTATGGAATTGATTATACATATACAGAAGCTACAATGACCAAATGGTCATACTGATAGTAAATACTATCTGGGAGAATGCATGCTCCACGGCTACTTCAATCTTATACTATAATAATACGTATATACTAAAAATATACCAAATAGAAGCCTATATAGGTCTGTATACCAGAAAATAAGCGCGGTTTAGTGATGTATCCTAAGCGTCAGTGGGGCGAGATTCATGGAGATTCAGTTATCAAAGAGATATACATATGTATTTTATAAATTATTATTAACATGAAATTGTATGTGGCGCGACACCTGTGGTAATTATATTATTATAATAATTAGTATACCAATTAATATATGTTACGTGTACACGTTTATTTAATATTAATGATAATTATAATCACTGCAGTTTTAACAATTAACGACGAAGTTGATTGAACAGCCGCGGCGTAATTTATATGAAAACTAATTAAAACAAGCCTAATTGGGCTATATACTAACAATATGAAAGAATATTGAACACTTGATTGGTATTCATGATACGAGTGTTAACACGGTTATATTGCAGGGAAGCAATTAATTGGAAATGCTTTCCCCTTTTGTATATTAAACGCAGTGTTCCTTAACATTATTTTTATATTTAACCAGTTTATTAGTTTTTGTGAGTATTTCAATAGTAATGTTCAATTCTAAATAATATTAATTCTGTAACCAATGGTATAAGTTTACGTAAATACATACAAAGTGACACGATTGCTACGTTACGACGAGAGATTTAAACAATTTGAATTGTTGAGTCCGTAGGTTAACTGAGTCGACAATAAAATTGTTAATGCGTTTTGTAAATTTTGTTTAGACAAGGTCCTTTTCTCATCTTATGATAGCACTTTCTCTTAATTAAGGTCTATTTCGCCCAAGTTATAAGACGTTGAGAATATTTCGTGATATTTAAGTTTACTTGAGGAGTTTCTCGTTTGACCTTCCGACCCTGCCTTTACGAAGAACATTGTACTGATATACGCCTGTCGTTACCGACCTCTTTATGTACTGCGGGCTACTTGGCTTGTATTTACACCAACATTAAATGGAATTTGCTACCACGTGAAGTGTTTTATGATTCTCTTAAGGTTAGTTCATTATATGTATCTAAAGTTTAATAAACCAATTTACACATGCGATTGTAATTCTGAGGCGCCGCGCGCCGCGCCGGCGTACCGACGTCTCGAGACTACTCGTAGGTACGTGATTGTCGGCTATGTTATATCTACATCAATACTAATAAATAAAATTTAAGTGCTCGTTTATAATATCAAATTTAAAGCTACGGAATGAGTGCCTGCGATACTATATATGGTATGCATATAATAAACAAGTCTTAGGTACAGCTAATATATATTTAATGCATATTGGATTAACATTTCATAGGCAGATCAATTTCCTTCAAGTATTAACCCAGTTTCTACGAAAAGTTTATTAAAGCTGCCTTATAATTAAAGACTGCAGATAGTAATGTAATGTTTGGTAGTAGGTATTCATCTGTAGTCACCACTTCTCTCGTGTCGTTTAATTCGCTTATTATACAAAAACTTGTAAAGTGACTAATTGATGTACATAAATAATAAAATTATATCGCTGACACTGTACACGTAAGCTATATGAGACAAACGATTATAAGGGACCTTTATTAACGCACTAAAACCCAAAAAAAAATGGTTGTCAGAATTTTTTGAACTTTTGTCTGTTTACTTTTGGGTATATGCGCGCAAATTTCAGAAACGGCATGAACGATTTCGATATGTGTTTTTACTAATGCATTGCAGTAAGATTCATTTCATTTTAATCGGTCTATAAATAAGAGAGTTATGGGAATTTAAAATTGCGGGTGTGCGTTCATGAGAACCTATTGCTAATAAAATAGCTGGCAAAACGCGAAAATTTTACCAAGTTTTACAGTATACGTGGATATTTACAAAGCTTCTTTTACATAAAACGCATAACTATTCAATTTTAGCTCACAGAAGTGACGCCATTCTGTTTGAAGTATTTGAGTGCAATGAAATTGCTACACCCAAGAGGTACTCATGAGTCATTTGTAAGAATAAGTAAAAAACTTATCTTGTCGCTAAAACCATGCGCCCCACTTGGGTCGAATGGCTTGAATGCGAGTCAGGGGACTTAATGAGAGTAATACTGCGTGATTTCCATTTCAATTCGATATAATTTCATATGTGCCAGTTGGTATTATAATTATGATTATTAATAAACCGTTTAACTTGATGGCCATATAACACCTCAAAAGTCAGATTTGTTGAGGTGTTATTTGAAAACTAGAATGAAATGTATTGTGTTGAGCGGCACTCCATAAAAGGTCATCAATTAAACTTCTATGGATGAAATGGAAGAAGCAAACGATTCTGCAGACGTCACGTATGAGACTGGTTGTCTAATATGAAGTGCCTACTGACGTTAACGGATATTTGTAACAAAGTGTATATAAAAACTACATTTCGAAACGAAAACCGATTTATGTTGTAATTAATGATGATGATCGATGTGTCGTAATTATTTGTGCTTTAGGTAAGTGTATAAAAATCTGTACGTGACATCACTTAAGCGTATTATACGTGGGTTTTCGGGCTTTTAACACTTTGATCGCGGCGCGGATATACTTACATATACATATGATCGGATCAGTACTGCGGGAGACGGCCCTAAACTGGAGCTTATTTTCCTAGACTGAAGATGCGCCAGTAATTTACTGGAATATTGTATTTTTAGCATCTGTGTATCATCTACGAACACACAGACGTAAAGCCCACCCCTAGTATTGTAGCGCCGACGTAAAAACAGCACTTCGGTCGCTTGTAATCCATATAAATTGGTCCGTACAACACAGGTGTGTAGAAGCCGCAAGCGCGTCGCGGCCCGAATTACACAGCAGTGTTGTAGTCGCAGGAAAAGTGTTAAACAAGAACTTCGAACATTTTTTCAGGAAATACATATATAACTATCCTATCCTTTAAACTTCTCTATCATATCAAATAGCACATAACACAAAAACCAGAAGTTTTTCATACCACAGATCAGAGGTTCATAATCTTTTTGTTGTAATGCATCATTCTACCTTTTTATCGTGACATTGACCACCGAGCTTGTGGCAGTTAGTTAGATTATGGTTTATTCTATTGTCTATTTATCCGTTACGATCATTTAACTAGACCTGTCACTTGAACTGAAGTAATGTAGTATAGTGTAGGCGGTATTATACAATACTGGTACCTTGCTATAGGGTGTAATTTATGTTTTATTTATTTTTATGCAAAATAAATTTGATCACATATTTTTTTCTGCACTCAAAATCTATAAATATCTTGTAGGGACAGATTGATACGATATTCGATAAGTCTCATTTATATTTTCAATCATGACACTTATTACGTCAACTCAAATTTCCGAAAATAAATATCATCTTTCTCATTCCTTTCCAAGGATGCGGACGGTAACTAAGCAAAAAATCTATTTTACGAAATAGGTACTCGGTGCGAGGAAAATCTTGTTTCTCTCCTAAAACGCCGATGGTGTTAGAGGAAATCCTATAAAGCATTATCAACATTGCGACAGTGGGATGGGTACAAGCATATAGAGGACGTGGAAATATAAGGGTCTTATCTGTTATTCATTGGTTAACAAAACCGATATTGTACGAATCCAACGGGACTTGTAGCTTCGCTTGAATTAATGTGTTAGCAGTTCCTTATCAGATGGAGCAATGTTGCCAAAACATTAATTCTATTTACGGTCAGGATATTCGGTATTAGATAACGCTTTCTAGAAACATTTATAACTGCAATTTCTATCTTTTTCAGTAGTTCTCTACTATTTTCAATGTGCGTGTGGATTTTCATAAATTTAACATAATATTACACAAGGATATTTTATTAAAACAATAGTTCTGATGATAAATCCGTCTGTAAACTTGAATCCTTTTAATTTTTTATTATATTATAAGATTTGGCACAAATTTGATATTGAGCATTATGATTAGCGATCTAATTGGCATTGATCCAAAAATGATGGATTTGGCCATAAAAAGGCGGGTTAAGCTGCTGTTCAATTGAACTCAAATGGCACTTAATTTGGTGAATTGAGTAGTTTTTTGCACAATAGGGGATACACACAAACAAAAAGAGGATTTTGATTAATAAAAAAATAGGTAAATAACATACAATATACTACTAAGTCACTCAAACATATTTTGTTATGAGTGTTTCCATATTCATTCACAAAACGTAACTTATCCCAAATTTATAGCCACACACTAGAATTTCTTGTGGTGAGTCTGCCACAGACACATAATAGTAAGTACAAGAACATCCAGATACAGAATAAAAATGTAAATTCACCTTATAAATCTCTATCTGTACGGCAAAAAACTCGGAATCTATTGCATATCGGATTGGGACAGTAACCACTTTGCCATGCAGGTTGCCAATAGTACAAAGATTTGAAACTACTACCACTACTAGTAGGGTAAGGATTTCTCGGGCCTAGAGGATTCCCTTTTTATCCGGGCTTTTGTTCGATGGGGTCAAATATCACCCGGGGTAGGGGTCGCTCGGCTCTACATCTACTATTTTCCGTAACAGCGCTATATTAATTAAAAAAATATTAAAACGACGTAACGGGGAAAGATAGACTGCCTGCGCGCCCCCCCGCCGATCCCACTGTTTAGTGGGCGGCACGGACTCTGGTCGTGAACCGTCCACCGAGCTAGCGGTCGTCCCTTAGGTGTTTGGGGACTTTACCTGGCTCAGCAACTTCCACGGGAACGGCCTGCCGTCGGCGGGTCGGTCGTGTAGGAGCGTTATACCTCTCAGATGAGGAAGCGATCCCTGGCCGGCGTACTCGTACATACGACGCGTCAGCCCGGTCTCAAACTCATACAATCAACATGGCGGACAACGATCAGCTGTTATATGTTTGTAGTGTTTCTTTGTCATATTGTGGTACGACACATGACATTTGTGATTTGATATAATAAAACTACAAAAAGAAGTTGATGTGAGAGACGTATAAATGCGTTCAGAAATAATACATTTTACATTTGTTATAAATATATTTCATTCGTTTTCGTTTTCATTCGTGTTGTTTTATATAAATTCAAATTTACTATAAATTTTGACAGTCTTATTGTATTTCTGCAAACGTTTATTTGAAAAGAAATGTCAAAATATAAATAGTATTCAACTCTACAACATTTTATCTAAATACTCTTGATATTTAGAATTCAGTGATCAATTATGTTGAATTAATTGAGAGTGGCGCTTGGTTAACGATCACTTTTACGATACAAAATTGACTTTACGTGTTATATTTCGATGTCAATATCGATTGTATGAGTCAAAGCAATAGGTGACACGAACCATTAATATAACTTTGTTTATGTAAAGTAATTATTTCTATTTTAGAATTTTAAATAAAGTATGCTCACACATACGCATACACATACACATATTCAAGCATTGCATTGACACGAAAGTCAACACTTACCTTCGGAACAAAGATGAGAGCCATGCTGAGGAAGCAGCAGAAAACAATGGCGAGAGACACGAAGGCGAAAGCGGCGTCCTGCTGGCTTGCGATGACGATGGTGACGGGCGCCGTGATCAGGCAGAGCACCACCACGTTGTAGATACTCATGCCGACGTACCGGGAGTCATTGATTTGCCGCACCTTCACTGACCGCGTCTCGTACGCGAGGAATAGTCCGAAGATGAGCACCAGGCCTTTGTAACCGTACATCACGCCTGAAAAATAGATGCTGTTAAAGCCAAACTTCGATTACGTCGAGCTCAGAGCAAATACATAAACTGTACAAAAATTGTAAATTATAAATAGACCTTTTGTAACTTAACCTGCTTAATAAAACGTACCAAATTCCGCACTGAAATAGTGTCTATGTTTGTGTTGGACTTGGGAATATGCCGTCATCTTCAAGAACATCTTGACTTCCTGAGCGGGAGAATGGGGGTCTCGAGATAACCCTTTTTGACCAGGCTTCTAATTAGTGCTAGGGAAATATGCCTTAATAATTTTATTAATATAAACTTCCCCTATCACGAAGTTAAAGATGGACTTTATATATGTAGTGATTGGGGTTAAGTCCGGTTCAGTAGATGTCCAGTAGATGATTTTTATTATAGAATCAGTTGACTCGATACCTCTAGCCTTCGTAAGGCAATCAATAAACAATCCCTCGACCTTTATTCATATTTGTGTGACGTACTGACATTATATTAGAGAACTTTTCGATATCAGATACATTCTACTGAAACACTCTCAAAACTGGAAGGAACATTTTTCGTATCTTCCCAAATATATCAATTTGTTTCACACTCGAGGGAATTCGGAAAATCTAGATTGTGCCATTTCACAAAAAGTGACTCGTCTTTTGTACGAAGAATTACGTTTGGCTTTTTTACATAACGTGATAGCGTGTTTGGTATTTCTTTCACATTTATTGACAAATGTTTATTGTACATGAACATTGATTTTTGGGGGAATGATGTATGTGTACTGTGACGGCTTTTTCAACAACTTTGGCCAAGTTGATCTGATAAAGAAATACGTCATAGAGCTGATTATTGCGACGTTTTTATATCACTATTTAAACGCCGCTGTGATTTTAATTAGGTATTATGTGACATATATTTCAAGGTGCTCCAAATTACTTTATATGATTTGCAACTGTGATAAATATAAAGTAAGACTCGTGTTTCATTCATATTTGTTGGCAATTATGCATGGGTTTTGCCATCATTATTACATTGCTCTCTTGATTACAATATCAGTCAAATTGTATGTCTCATTTCAATCCAATAAGAAGATATATGAGAAATTAACATTTTCGTAGTTATCTATTATTATCTTACGTTACGTAAAATACATTCATTAAAATAACAAAGATATAACTTTCAACGACTTTAATGAAGAAACAGACGTTATTAAAAAATTAAAAGTTTTAAATTTCGCTCGAAGTTGCGGTCGCAAATGAGTCCAACGGCGGTTGCTTACACGAGAATTTATAAACGTTCTTTATTGTTTGCGAACTTAAATACGTTACCTTAAAACTCATCTTTGGTAATTACTTTTTCGACTCAACTTATATCAATTTGAAACTTATATTTTTGCTCAAATCATAAGGGAGTGGTTTCTAACTTTTATTTCTCGACGCTAAAATATTTTGGAGATCCAACTTGGTTACGATGGTACTCCTAATTAAGATTAATGCATGTAATTTGTAAGAAATGAAATTTTACTTTTCTTCTTGTTTTCATAAAGAGTAATAAATTAACGCATTTTGTATACATTATGAATTCCCAGACAGCTTACGGTTGAGAATGAGATTGTCCTTTATTACATATTCAGATCATATGACCCTTTATTAATTTGATTTATAAATGAAATGTTTAACCAAATAGTAATTCAATATTTATTCATAATTGGTATAATTATGAATCTCAGTAAAAACAAGTAAAAAATAACTATTAAACGGTGTACTAAATATATGTCCCGTGAGATTCAAATTCTGTCTAAAATTCGAACAGAAACGTATGAATGGATAAACATAATGTACAGCATATTCGTGAAATAGATCTCGATTCATATTTTTCATATTCAATACCCCAAACAAACGGACAAGCAATAAATTGTGATTCCAATCATATTGCATATTTTGTTACTACTACTGCGGTTTAAAGCATAAAATATATGTCTGCGTCACGGAAAATAAATGGCTCAGTTAATACTGGAATAGCTATTTTTCACTAAGTATAAATGGAATAGTGATAGAGGCTCACGATATCTATCAATATGAATTAGCAAATGGGACGGTTATCTACAAAAATGTGACTAACATCAAATAAATCAGTATCGAACTTTTATTTATGACATCAAACATGGGAAGAACCGATATCGTGTGATCGAAAAGGCTACAATTCTTTTTTATTCTGGAATTACAGAATGCGTTTTAGAATGTTCTCGATATTATAATTCATTTTTCTATATGTAATATCTTTAATTGACATTTGTATGATAATATATATAAAGGACGGTAACTTTAAGAACAAAACAAAATAATATTACGGTTAATGGCAAATGGCAACATACAGCAGTAACATGGCAAAAGTAATATGACATGGATATTCGGAACTATACACGGTATAACTAAAGAAATTTACCTTCAAAAATATTCTGAAAGTCACAAAATATGTTTCTTTATGCAAAGATTCAGCTCGCGGCAAATATGAAGGTGTTGTCGGATTGTAGAAAGGTCTATGTTTTTGGTACATTGATCTGACAAGTAAATATCATCTATCATAGAATGGGAAACAGACTCTGTATATAAATAAGCGAAGCATGCATGAAAGCGTGTCATGTTCGCCCTTACATTGAAAGATTTGTAATTGTATTTAAACTTATGAAGCAGTGTTTCTTTTTGCTTGTAGTCCATTTAAAGAAATTTTGTACAAGAGCATTCATCAAATCACATATTATATTATTTCCTATGATGTTCCAGTTCGGGCGGACTTTACGTCGATGGTGTATTGACGGGTTCATAATTATCATGTACAACAATGAAACATAAAAGAAATTTTCACAAAAGCAAGCACTTACGACATAGTGTTGTGTTCGCAGTGTTCCAACATAGGGTTGAATTGCACTTCGTCATCGTGTGAAAGCATTGATAGATTTTGGAAAAAACATCAAAGTTTAAGAGCTTACATTGCAAAGAAATTTGCAAAGCCACACAGTGTTGTGCTCGCCCTTGCAGAGCTCCAGCTTGGCACGGATTAGCAAGTCGTTTTTGTGTTAAAGAGTTCAGAAACTTCGTGCATTCAACATCCTTGTAGTATATCAAACAAATGTGCATAAAAGCACTCACCAAGCTATACAGTGTTCGGTTCTCTCTCATAAGTCTGGAAAAGTTTTTCACCTCGTAACGGCGGCCACGGCAAACGAGCATGCAAACCACCTGATATTAGGTAGTCGCAGCTCATAGACATCCAAGTACAACCACAAACACAACTGAAATAGTATCTGAGCTCGAACGTAGAATACCTTGCTACTGAGGACTAAGATGGCCGCCTCGCTTCAAAGTGTCGCCGGCAACCGCACCTCTCCAACCGAAACACAAGTAATGCTTTACCACGGATTATGAGGGATTTAAGGGTTCACTGGCACAGAATTGGAATGGCATATCAAATAAATGTGTATAGAGATGCTCACCAAGCCACACGGTGTTGTGTTCGCTTTCGCAGTGCTCGAGCTCTGGGCGGATGTGCACGTCATCGTCGTGGTGGCGCGGCGCCTCGAGCGAGAACACTTCGACGCGGCGCTGCATGGGGTCGCGCGCCTG
>DWON01003480.1:0-17959 GCA_018251015.1 Phocides pigmalion okeechobee
ATTGTGTCATATCTCCTACACTTTTACAATATACAGTCCGCTATATCGAAGAGTGCGAGGCCTTGAGTACCGCACACGCCTAAAACATCCTCTTCCGAGCGGAAAATTTCGCTGTCGGGTTTTAATATACATATATGAATTTGGACTATGTAGAAAAGTCTTCTCTTGTAATTCATTTTAGTTGCAATAAACAAAAGCTTCGGTTTCATTTGTCCTTCAAAAAAAATGCTTTTTTAATCATTATTAATCATAAGTGGAATGCACTCCGTGTAATCGATGGCTATGTTTATAAACAGGAAGTTAACTGACCCAGACCCGAAACTGCTGACCCTATAATCCTGAATTTACAGATAGGTTCTTTATAAAGGCATTGAAACAAAGGATTACTTTTGCGTGTGTAAAGCGAGCAAAAGGTAGTCATTGGTAAAAGGGTCTTGGTCTAGTGTTTTAGTGTGTTTGGACATTTTATAGAAGTAATCTATAAGAATTTATCCCGGCTATGATTAACCAACTTAATGAGAAATGACGTATTGGTCTCAAATGGCACTACAATAGCAAACGGCTAGCAATTTACTCAACGATATTACTGAACATCTGTAACCCACGTCATATTATTTAAAGGTTGAAGTGTTATAAAAGTTCATTCACACGTACATGGCTGAAAATTAATTGCATGGCCCAAGTGTTGATGAAGTTTTTATTACCACACTTTAAAAAATATATTTTTTAGAATAAAAGGTTTTTAGTCGCCACACTACTAAGCGAAATGATGATCTTTTTGTAAGGAGAGGTAACAACGGATCTATGTACGATCTTTCACTGAACTTCAGTCCAGTTTGAGGTTATTGTTCATGGGCTGTAGGGATTACTTAATATTGGGTGACCTGCACGCTCGTTTGCCTTTTTCCACTTAAAAAAAGATTTAAAACGAGCATACAATCCACCATGTTAATTAATGACTGACGCCGTCAATCGCCCTTAGGAGTTCAATGAGAGATGTGTTTATACCTATTACTTTGAAGTAACAATTAGACAATTCCATATGAATATGTTTCCAAACTTGAACACTACCGAGCGATCACCACTACTTTTAGACCGAAATGTCATCTCAGTCGAACCATGAAGAATTCTGCCACAATTTGATTTAGATCACGTCAAAGGTTTCAGTCTTAAAGCAAAATTGCGGACAAGCAATTCATTAAACTGTCCAACGACCGTGAAGCGACGATCGAAGTTTTCAATTTCCGATATTGTGCTACTTTCGAGTACTTCTCAAGTGGTACGTTAGTTGCCCGCTGCTTTGTCGACGAATTTGGCTGTTAAAAATGTGTTTGATAGATTGTTGATGTGCACCTGTGGCTGTTCTTTTCACTTTTATATTTTTGTTGTTAAAGTTTAAATCTGTTGGATTTGTCTGTACACTTAAAATGGTTTATGCGTATATGTTTAGAAAACTCTGTGCGCTCGAGGCAGGCAACTTGTATCAGTCTAGTAGTAACGACCTACCCTCCTATTATCAACATTTTAATCTTCGGACACCGCGTACACTAATAATATGAATGGTCTCATAATATAATTATAAGACATTAATGGAGTGCAGTGTTCATTCAAAAACTATGAATAGAAAAATGTGGAATTTTAAAATTGATACAATGGATATTTCAAAGTGAACGTGGAAATTTACCGAGCTTTTCATTAAACTGCTCAGCGAGCGTGAAGACGGTGATCGAGGTGTCAATTACCGATGACACTTTGAGCAATAATTTCTGGAATGAGATCTTGTAGTTAATATTTTTATATTAAGGAGCTACATTTGTCTTCACTCTCAACATAATGGGAATTATGACGGCGAAGGTATTTTTGTTTTCTTTTCTAGTAGGCAGAGGTGTTAAAGTAGCCGTGTTTTGGTATCTAGTATTGTGTTTGTGTGTTTGTGTCACATTGAAATGACGTCATTCAGCTAGGGCACATGCGTTAGCTTAATCTTCAGAGATTGTTCTCGTACATCAGTAGTCGACTACTAGGGGTAGAAAGTATACGTATTGTTAAGAAGTCTACATGATTTTGAATAAAAGCAGATAAATATGTCTTCCGAACATATTTTTATAAAAGTTAGCTAAAAGCCAACACAATTAAATTGCCCACTTTATTATAAACAAGCCTTAAAATAGGTTTACCAATTTAATAGGAAAACGCACGAATATAGGATTCAAACATTTTTCTCATTTGCGTCTTGATTTTAAAAAATAAGATCAAGAAGTATGTAAGCATATTTTCAATATTTTTTAAATTATTGTAAATTATTGTCTATACTGTATTGTGCATTTATAAAGATGTAAATGTACTTGTGTATCTAAACGACGAAGTAGCAACAGAGATTGCAGTTAGCCTGAGGCCAGTAACGTCGACCCTCGGAATTGCAATTGCTTCAAATTGATTTTGATGAAGCTTGAATTATGTTGCAAGTTTGTTGTCATGTACAAGATCTTTATTTCGTAACGTCCATGTATTTTATCGAGATATTTTGATACCTTTAAGCATTTACTTTTAAGCATATATTTTTAATTGTTACAATTGAAATGTTATTAACAAACAATGTCAAAACATTTAAAGCATAATCATTCTGCATTGTTCCAGTTACCAGTAGTTTAAATAAACGGATATACATTTTTCAATAACAGTTTTGAAAGACGTGCTGAATTGGAATCAATTGTAAAAGATATTTTCCGAAGAAAACTAGTTTTAATTTATAATAAATTACGTTTTGATTGTGGTTTGATTGTTGGAGAGCGATCATATGATTTGGTCCTTAAAGTATTAGCTAGTACTTCACTGCTGTTCAACGTATGTTTGTGTTGTAGATAGACGATTGTTCGTTCTGATCTTTCGTTTCGTTTTTGGCTAAAGTACAATTTGAGAACAACGATTATAATGTACTGCCAAAAATAAGTCATTTCAAGGAGCAAAAAGAAAAAGTGTTTGATAGCTGTAAGTTGTTGCTTAATTTTAATATTATGGATATTCTAATAAAATTGTATGATTTTCAATCGTTTCATTATCATCATAATCATTTTACAACTTTATAACTTGTAAAATGATTATGATAATAATGAAACTAACTACTTTATAACTAATTTAATTTCGACCCCTTCTGTCAGCCGTTCCCTCTGTTTTTATTTATGATCATTGTCAACCATCGTCATAATAACAGTAAGTGTTCTATGTAGACCGAGGAATAAATTTTGATATTTCACTTTCAATATAAGTCATATTTTCCTCACGTTGACTTTGTTAACAGTCACTCGTATATTCAAGGCTAATCCGTATAAAGCAATGGCATTACTCGGATACTATCCAAGCGTGGTGTGTTCGTTGAAATTGAATTGTTAGCTCTTTGTTCAAACGGCTTTTGTTCAATACTAGACTTTTGTTACACGCTTTAGTTCAGTGAGAACTGAGCAGCAGCTACCAACTCAGTCGAAAGATTTGCAACATATTTTCAAACATTTTAATTTTCCTCTTGAATCATTCCATCTATTCATAAAAACGGTATTAAAATCCCTAACGTAGTTCGAAAGATTTAAGCGTATAGATGGTAGGAAGTGATTTTAATACTTATTTATTTTATACATATATCTAGAGATAAGATTGACTTCTTATGTATGTGAATACAGTGAGGATGGTTATATAAGTCCTTATGGATAGACCTTTTTCGTGGCTTTCTGTAATTATTACTCACAATATGTTAAAATTGTTTAGATTACGACATAATAATACTCCCGTATAATGTACTATGATCTTTGTAGGTTGAGATACCAATTGCCAGCTTTTAACATCGATAAATAGTTTCAAGATATTGGAATATGGTTTAGAATAACAGGTGTAGTTGATCGAATAGAGTGCTGTAAGCAAAATTATGCAAACAAAACAAGTTTTCGGCTTCCGAAAATCAATTTGGCAAACATTCAGAACGGTTGCTACATAACCGGGCACGTTTCCTTTGTGATTTCTCAGAAACAGGGTGGAGAAATCGATTGCGTCGTAAAATACAGACACAAACTTATACCCACAAATTTATAACGAAAGTTCTGATATGTTTCCGATTCTTCAGTTTTTGAAGCTGTTCGTTCTACACGATCAGCGGTTTCATTTAAGTTATTATTAATACAAAGATTTTTTTTAATGTAATGGTTAGGTGGTAGAACGTGCAGCATCGGACCAGCAAGTTACCTTCGCCAGGTCCATTTCTACAGTGAAGGAATGTTTGCGTGTTATATGATTATAATTTCTTATAATGATAATTATATGTGACTTCAAACCGAGTCGGTTTTGTGATTTCTTTAATTGTGTAAGTATGTAAATTATACTTATTATATATATAGTGTAATCCAACGTTTGGTATATGAAAAAAAATATTATCAAGATAGCTACTCATGGTATCTAAGTATGATTTATAACGTGTGTGTTTTTTGTGAGTGTGTGTTATATGGTGAGAAAAGCGATATTAAGTATTTTAAATGTTTTGAATAGGCGTATTAATCTGTATAACATAATCAAATTATGTTTGTAATGTCTAACACATTCTTGTGTATGACATTTTTATTATGTTAACGTATTCAATAGTGATTTCGAAATCAACAGATCGTTGCATTACAGGGGTTCTTAAAGGTGGGAGAACTATATTTAGACCGGGAGGTACCACCGCCGGCCTCATAATCCGCCGTAAAGCATTACTTGTGTTTTGGTTGGAGAGATGCGATTACCGACTATATTTTGAAGCAAGGCGAATATCTTATTCCTAAGAAGTAGCAATGCATCTACGTTCGAGCTCAGACAGGATTTCGGTCGTGTTTGTGTTTGATTCTCTCGATTGCTACTCTTTTCACATAAAAAAAACTATCTTCCGTAATTGACATTCGTCGGGATTTCGATTGTATATGAAATTACAGATATCTAAGGACATTGACCACTTATCGTCAGATGGACTGTATGTTCCTTTGCTATCTTACCCCAGTCATGTCATAATTCTGGTCAGGAACACTAGACATGTATAGGCGTGTAATGTCAGTCTTGAATAGCACAAAAGTGCGATTGATTTTCTTGCAGATTTCGTACATTATTTTAATACTTTTGTTGTCTAGAAAGGTATTGAAGGTGTGCAATGCAGGAGACAGTTGAATCTGTCTGCGAAGGGTCATTTGTAACGATCACCTGCGCAAGTCGGAAACCATGGCAAAATCTTTCCCATCAGAGCCTTATATCCATGAGACGACTTTAATAGCTGAACCATTTAAGCTAATACTATAAAATTTAGAAATCTATACTGACCTAACAGTAACCCTAGTTTTTTACTCTTAAATTAGTATAGCCGGCTTTTCTTGTGGTCAACTTTAACCAAAAGGGCTTTCGAAATCGATTAATCCTAAGGATATTTAACGTTAGTTAAGAGTATGTAAATACCTTGTAATGAAATATTGTAATTTAATTCTAATCAAGTGATCCGTATATTGTTATCGTTGTACAAATCGCGAATCAAACAATGACCGTTATCAAATTCATTGAATTGCTAATCTGTCAGAGGCGATTGTAAGTACCAACAGATACAATAGAAGGTATAAACATTGAATTTAATAAGGCCGGTATGAATAGGCTCATGTAAGATAATGTCGCTACGTTACAACCTTTATGCTTTGATCGGTGGACCGTGAAGCTAGACAAAGCGGTGGTTGAGGCAAGTATGTATATCATACATATTGTCGCTGCGCCTGTAAAACACGACAATCATTTTAACACCGATTGCGGCGCTCATATATTAGATCGGGTCAGCGGGAGGCGGTACTAAGATGGAGCTGTATTCTTCAGACTGGATATGCGCCCGCAAGTCTCTGAAATATTTTATTTTTTAGCATCTATGTATCTTTTTTGTGAATAAGTTAAGTGTATGTGAATTCCTTACAATGAAATAAAATATTTGAATTTGAATTTGAATATGAATACACAGACGTTGTGTCCGCCCCTTGTCTAGTAGGGTTGACGTAAACACAGCATTCGTGTTCGCACGTAATCCATACAGATTTGTACGTACAACACAGGTGTGTACAAGCCGCGAGCTCGTTGCGCCCGCGATACACAACAGGGTTGTACGGCGCTGGCAAAATGTAAAGAAAAGAACAGTTTAATTCATCGTAGTACTCCAACCTTACGCTATGGGTGGAACTGAGAGATAAAAAGGTCGGGACATCTGATGGAAGGCAGTCACCGTCGCCTGTAGATAAATATAAAGCCAGTATATTCCATTGCTTCATAGCACAAGTCCTGCCTGGAGGCTTAAAGCATATTCATTCATACCTCCAATGCCGATTGGTGGCCACAGAAGTATAATCTTTTCTGAATTGGACGTAGAAACCTAATTATTATCCATAAGGTAATTAGTTGCAATTAAAATTACATAAACTATGTCATATAATTATGAGTACTACTCAGTCTATACTATTTAGATCGATAAATAAAATTTAAGTGTTTGTAATATCAAAATAATAACTTTTAAATATATATGGTACATGTAACAAAACGCATTTTTTATTTTGTCTGATGTCCATTTGTTTCGGGCAATCTCCGAAACGCCTGAATAGGTTTGATGGAACTTATACTGGCTGATAGTTGATGTTACGAGCAATAAGTATTATCCTAAATATATAAATTTATGGGTTCCGGACTAAAAAATAACATCCATAAGATGCGAATGGTTGGATCGGTTTTGAAGGGACTTCAAAAGACAGATAGCTGATGTTATGAGAAGTTAATAACGCTACATTTATTTTTAGAACACGCGAACGAAGTCGCCGGCACAACTAATATTTCTTTAATCTCGATCCTCTATAATCAGTTTAAATTATAGTCGGAAGTATATCGATAATTGATCTGATGGTAATCCAGCATCATTAATCCAATTAGTAAACGAGAAAATATGTTTTATAATGAATGAAGTATCTATACATTAATAAAATTGTAATTGTTCGAACAATTAAGATAGGAAAATAACTATTAAGGGGTCTTTATTAATGAAATAGAACCAAAAACAATATTTGTTAGAATTTCTGTCTATGGTACGTGAGAACTCTTTGCTGTTAAAAAAAATTAAAACCCGAAAATTGAAGCCAATGTGCACGAACACGGACAGCAGGTAATATATAACATTTTTAGGTTCACTCCATTTAACGATTGCTACAGTTAATTACCTTGTATTATTTTACTGTATTTACTTTAGAATGGAATGTTGATGAATGTAATTGTTCATATGTAAATCTTACTTTTCTGACTGTTTTTACATTAGTTGTTATGAGTAGTTGTATGTAGTTAGGTCTTTACCTATGAAATTGCCGTTTTTTCATGAAATAAATGAAGCGTATTTTTTTCTATATTTCAATAATCAAAGTAATCACCCATGCAATCAATGCAACTTTGCCAACGCATTGGTAGCTTATTGATGCCCTTCTTGAAGAAATTAGCTGGACGAGAAGCAACAAATTCTTCAAAGACATTTTGTACTGCCTCTCGGGTATTGAATTTTTGTCCCGCCAAGTTATCCAAATTCTGGAAAAAGTTGAAGTCTGTAGGCGCAAAGTCTGGTGAACACGACGGATGGCGGAGAACTTCCAACCCCAGCTCTTGTAGCTTGGAGACCGTCTGCTGTGCAGTATGAGGTTGCGCGTTTTCGTGAAGGAGCAGTGGAGCCCAACGATTGAGCAAAGCTGGTTGGAGACGTTCGAGCTTCACCATCAGTGTTCAGTTCTTCATAGTACACATCTGCAGTTAATATTCACCCCGTTTGGTAAGAAGCTGTGATGAATTACACCCGCGTTAGACCACCAAACAGTGACCGTCACTTTTCTAGGGGTAAGTTTTCGTTTAGGGCATTGTTTGGATGTCAGCAAGTTGGTTGGACCCTGGTTCAGGCCAGGGTCCAACCAACTTGCTGAGCGTTTACGATTGTCGACCAGGTACCATTTCTCGTCATAAGTAACAATGCGGTTCAGAATTCCTTCATTGGTATGCCTGTTGAGCATTGGTACTTCGCGCTGGCGATCATTGAGTTTTTGGGGTACTCATTTGTCAAGATTTTTTACCTTGCAAATTTGATGCAAATGGACCAATATTGTTTTGATGCTAACGTCGAAAACTGCTGCTAATTCAGCCGTAGATTGACATTCATCAGCTTCCACAATCGCCTTTAATGCGTCATTGCCGACCAAAGTTTTCGAACGACCACGAGATTCATTTTTCAGGTCAAAATTTCTAGAGCGGTAGCGGGCAAACCAGTAACGGGTGGTGCGTCCGTTTGTAGTGTTCGCTCCGTACACGTTGTGGATGTTGCGTGCCGCTTGTGCTGCCACAACTGTACTCATATTCCATAATTACTCGAATTTTTAACTTATCCATGACGGCGATTAATGTTCCAAAGCGTTGAAAACAAAACACTAACTATTAAACAAATGACGATTTTAGAAAAAATAATTCCATGTTTTTAAAATAAAATTAATTTGAAATTTGAATTGTCAGCCAAAAAAAAATTGTGATTTGAAATTGCCAGTAAGGCAGAATGGCAATTTCATAGGTAAAGACCTATTATTTATAATGGTAAGCGATTTACAGTGTATATACGTTTTAAATGACAACCGTACATATGTATGAAGGTCACGGACTGACTTAGATCATACAGCTAATGAAAGACTGACAGAGATCAATGTAGCCAATGTAAGACTGACAGAAATCAATGCAGCCAATGAAAGACTGTAAGAAATCAATGTAGTCAATGACAGACTGACAGAAATCAATGTAGTCAATGACAGACTGACAGAAATCAATGTAGTCAATGACAGACTGACAGAAATCAATGTAGCCAATGACAGACTTTAAGATATCAATGCAACTAATGACAAAATTCAAGCTACGCCAATAAAAGTCGAAATTGCGGAACCAAAGCTCCTCAAATCTTGTATATAGTTTTTTTAAGCGTAAAGTTTCACCCCTAAAAAGATAAATTAAAAGATCAAGATTTTTAGGATTCTTTGATTACTTATGTAAATTTGCTTCAAATATAAAATATATAGGGTAAAAAATAGCTGCATGCATATCGACTGTGTGAATAAAGCTCCGTTTAAAATCTTGTATTTACTAAAAACATTATGTATTTGTAAAACATGTATCGTAAACACCATCGTGTAATTAAACGTCCATTATGTTCGCTTAATGAATGGCAAATGTCATTATCGCCAATTATGGGCAGCTGGCATTTCAGATAAAAATTGTTTACTCCTAATGTGAAGAGATTAAAATTTGGGTTCATCGCTCTTGAAATCGTATCTCGTCTGCTACATTTACGTGAAATATGCAAATCTCCAGACATAAAACCACTGTTTAATGTTTCATAAGTTTTCACGCCTGAAATAATATTAATTTTATGTCTACCACGTATTACGGCAGACAAATCGACGTATCGCCAACTTTATTTTGAAATAGTGTCTTTTGTTATTCTACCTGTATCATTCAGTTGATTGAGTTATTCTTCACCAAAGGCTTGATTGTTAACTGATTCCATTTGATACTGGTTTTAATGATTGGAGTTTGTATCGCTTTCGTAAGGTATATATTGTATTCTGCTAATCTACCCAGAGTTGTAGTGGCAGCGTGGTGAAGTATTAAGGCCCTAAATAAACAGAATACTAAAGAAACAAATTCAGAACATATTAACGATGAGGAAGAACTCTTACAAGAAGACGAATAACATCATACACAATCGAGTATATTATGTTATATACATAGAAACCTATAAAATAAAATGCAATAATAAAAATCAGACTATAAATATAAATTGATTTATATTTATCTAAAAACCACTATGAAACAAGAATAACTTGCAGGTCTAGATCATAACTTTCTGGACTTGAAATACCACATTCGTAATAATAGTATAGTAGTATTAAAAATAACGCTTCCGTTTCATATTTTTTTGGAAATTCATACCGACTTGATAAAATTTATGTTATTTCGATAACTGCCGTAGTCAGATGCACAATATTTGCTCGTGTAACTTATTTTTAAAATCAAAATATAAATCATAAAACTTTCGTTTTACCGTAGTTGGGTAAAAATATATGATTAAAAATCAATTACCCTACATTATTTGTTAAAGAATGTAAGTATATTAGGATGTATTCTGGTAAACGACGAGCAGCTAAATCATCAAAATATGTATGTTTGGAGACAGTTGCAAGGTTGCGACGTCATATGCTACGTACGTTGCTTAATGTATGTATTTATATTCGTACCTGTTGACGCTAGTCGACGTCTGCCTGCTGCCAGCCAGATGCTCCGCGGATCTGTTGCATCTCTCGCATATATATTTGTCATCTACAGTTTTCATCCGGTGGAAAATTGGCGGCTATGCTAACGAGTAATATTTTAATGCATTTTGGCAATATTATCGTCGTTTGATCTATCTAATGGAAGGTGATGAAATGATCTAATAAAATTCTGCTAAAAGTTCCTATACTACTGTCATAATTATTTTTTATTTATTATGTTTTTTTTCTTATTGTGTTTAATTATCGGCAAACAAAACGTTTGTAAAATTATTTTATTAAAAGTACGGCTTAATCTTGGATATATTATTCTAACACTTGCCTAGTTTGTTTTCTTGTTTTAGTTAGTGTATTATGTACTAAATGTAACATGGAATGGCTTTAAACTAATCAATCTAAACGAAGCCTGTGCTCATTCGATATGACGCTAATAACTGGCCGTATTTCCGCGGTGAATGGCTATACTTCCAAATGAACCAGCCCTCTTGTCACCAGTACCGTCGATCAAACGTGGGACCAAGTTTTGTATGCATTTCCA
Source organism: Phocides pigmalion okeechobee (assembly GCA_018251015.1). Classification (NCBI taxonomy): domain Eukaryota; kingdom Metazoa; phylum Arthropoda; class Insecta; order Lepidoptera; family Hesperiidae; genus Phocides; species Phocides pigmalion. Next base: position 10,900 of record DWON01003480.1, read on the forward strand.
TTTTCAAATAGATTTTTGCAGAGTTAACAGATGCTTTATTACGTGTAATTGTTTCGTTTTTATTGTTAGTGCGCAAATAAATACAGGCTATCTTTTATATGAACGTTGAAGGTATAAATTCTGCATGAATTGTAGACAATAGACACACCGGGTATTGAAACAATGGAAGATTCAAAGCGCTAGTGTTATATTGAAGTACCTTTTTATTTTCATTTAGTAATAGATGGTACTATACGTGATGAATTATAGTCAAACACGAGTATTGAATGAATAAATTTAATAAAAGTACGACTAGATATGTATTGGTAAGTTACAGCTGGCGTATAAAATTAAGAAAGAGAAAAGAAACAATATTCGGCAAGCGGAAAATATTTTTTACAGTTCGACTTGTCAGGTACCATTAACGGTCTCATAATCCATCGTCGACTACTTTTAAACTGAGGCGTCCATCTTTGTCGTCAGAAGTAGCAACGTGTGTACGTGCTACTTCAAATAGGACTTCAGTCCTGTTTGAAGTTGCACATGGACTGCAACGACTACTTCACATCAGGTTGCCTGCATGCTCGTTAGCATACATAAAATGGCTGTGTTTTATTGTCGTATCTATGTTGCTACTTTACCTTTGACTATTACGTGCTTTATCTAAAGTTCTTATATTGTTTGTATGACGCTCTTTGTTTTAATTGGTTTGATAGAGTAATCTGTGGAACTTTATCAGGTCTTATGTAGTGGCTCTGGTTTTTCACGTAATGTTTCTCGCTATATAAAGTATTTATTTGCTTAAATTTGTACTTAAGTATTACGGTTTTTGTTAATAGAATCTCTAGTCTTTGATTATCGGTCTAGTCTTGTCTTTTGCGTGTTTCTGAAGGACGAATTGCAATGGTAAATGAAGGTGTCCAGTTTAATCATCATACATTTTTCTCGTATTCATAAATTAGTTTTATTAAAATTATTTAAAACTAAGGCGAAATAAGTACTTTTTCCCTAACACACATGATAACACTTCTCTTTATTGTTTTTGTTTTCTTTTTGTTTATTGTTATGAAGTTTTTTTATTATTATTAATGATGTCTGTTTATTACTGACGAAGTAAGGTAGTTAGTAGATACTTTGATATATATTCACTTATGAAAATTACAGTATTTGTCAGTGACGCAAAACTTTAATTTGGCATGCTGCCTCGCTTTTTGCGCTAATAGAAAAGAAACGTTACCAAAATTTAGGATTACATATTGTCGACGTAAATTATACCAAGATGTTATTGTTTCATTGAGATGATTTATATAAAGTGGAAGTAGCAAATAATCATGTAGACCATTGTGGACTAGGGTGGTTGCGTCGTTTACAAGTGTAAGTGTAAGGCAACCACACCTTTTTACCGAAACCAAAGCAAGCTTTACGTTTGAAACGGATTCTACTCCCTCCGAATGCTACTAATCTTCCTTTTTTATATTTACCGAGTACTCACGATTAATGATTTATGATTGCCGATATTACGAATCAGCTGCATGGCTCGTGGTCACGGCACGGAGTACCCGTTACATAGTAAAATTTATAAATACCGCGACGATTTCAGTTTACTAGTTGTTAAAAACACGGGATATACAAAAACTTGTAAAGTTTACGTACCTGCATTCTAATAATAATGTCGTGTGTACTATTTTCAAAGTAAAATAAGAGAGTGTTGTAGGAATGATGAACAAATGTTGAAGAGTTTTTCCAACCGAAGCGCAATGATTGTTTCACGACGGATTATTAGGGCGGCGTTAGTACCATATATTGTAATTTATATAACAGACTTGAGAAGTTATTTTAAAACACATATTTTTTTTCTAGGACTAAATGATTCAATTAAAAAACGTAAGTGTACAAAGATATTTTGTAAGTTCTACTATATGTTAAATGGAATATTGCTCCAAAATACAATAATACTAGAAATAGTAATTGTATTGCGTGGCGCAACGTGGTTGCGGCTTGTACACACCTGTGTTGTACATACAAATCTGTGTGGATTACAAGCGAACAAAAGTGCTGTATTTAAGTTACAGGTTACAGGACTGGGGCGGATATTACGTTTGTGTATTAGTAGATGATACACAGATGCTATCAAATACGCTATTTCAGTGAATTTTCGGCGTATCTTCTATCTAGAAAAATAATCTCCAACTTAGTGCCGCCTCTCGCAACGCTTACTCTAATTTATAAGCGCCGCAGTCAATGTTAAAGAAATGTAGGTACAATTATATTTGCTTGTTCAGACGTTGTGACATCACAATACAGTAAAAAGCACTTATGAGTCTTGATAACTTGGTTAGATTAATCAACAAGTAGCGCGTGTAGTCCCACGTGTGCACAAGTACATGATAATGATAAGAACAGCCTATATATATATATAAAATAGTAATGTGACTGAGACCAGAGATCAACGCACAGCCGAAACCATTGAACCTAGAATTTCGAGATTTTGCAGATAAGTATTTTATATGGCATAACTGAGCATTAAGAAAAAACATTTTAAAGTTCCACCTATGAGGTGGCAATGTATGTTGAAAGAAATGTTGATTTCTCCACTAGCAAAACCGTGGCCAAAAGTTAGTAAATAATATAAAGGAGTGGGTGATTAAGGATGCGCTAATTAGACATTCCTCCGTACAAAACGTGAAAGGTTATTACTCTAATATCAACAAGTCTCGTTGTTATCCATCTCAGCATAGAATGGAATTGTTATGAGAATTTGGTTTAAAAATTATTGTTCACAAAATTGCTGTCTGTGGCTCTCATTTTAATTGAAAAGGAGCATAAGCAACGTATTCTGTTAGAAACTTTCAAAATAACTGTATATACAAGCGTAAATACGTTAATTTATGGATAAATAATGTATACATATTCATTAAATAGGTCAAATAAACTTATTTTAAACCTCACCTTCAGCAGTTTTTTCATAATAATAGAAATGAAGATATTTTCGGTATTCACAAATCATGCGTCTCATTTATATATTCCTACACAGTAGTGTTGGTTGATATACCGTGCACTTGAACCAAGTTCTCCAAAGAAATTGCCTCGCAACCAGAACATACTTAGCACAGGAAAGCTTTGGTACACGGACGTTTCATTAGCTCAATTCGTCCTAAGTACTACATTATGTCGGAAGCCAGCGTTATCTTCGTTGGTGACATTTATCTTCTGAATGTGTGCCGGTTACGGACCTTCCGTATCACTCGGTTCACTTCGTGTTGCCCTCGGCATAAGTTGATATGGACCATTCTGTGATTTTGTAACCTTAGATATCATGACAATCAGGTTAAGAGGATTGTCTAAATCTCTGGATGATTAAATCGTGATACTAATTTTAAGTTCCTTCTAAAACCCTTAAAACCCCTACCATGATTGTACAACAAAAATTTAATTGTATGCATATCTAACAAAATGTGACGGTAATTATTTGGTGTCCTGCGAGATAATCAAATAAATTCAATGTTATTATTAGAAAGATATAAATTCTAGCTTTTTTTAATCTACTTCAGTCTGCTAAGTCTATAATTTTTTTTAATCTACAATAATTAATTATTAACTTCAAAGTCCACAGCGATTAAGAGGTGTTTCTGTACATGTTGTCATTTTCCTTCATTCATAAGCAGGTGATTGCAACGCATCGTCTTCTAGGTTCAAGCTCAACAGAGCTGTGTGACCGAATCGTGCGATTTATTTATCGTTGACATTTGCCCTGCCTGTTACTGTATTCCTCTGAATTGCCAGTTATTGCCATTCAGTGACAAATACGTAATTTGGTATCGTATTGACCGAGGACGCTTCAATAGATAATCTTTTATCTGACTATTAAATAATGAGTCTTCGGCCGCGAGAGCCGTCGGTCACTTCTCCTCGCGTTAGTGTGCTGTCAGCCGCGTACTTCGCCATATCTCACTTCCTTCATCTTGGACAAGTGCCATTACAATTTAACTTACATTTTACAAAATGTGACATACGAATTATAAAAAATTCAACATGAACCAATTGTGTTCATGAAGATACGGATTTTTAGTGCTGGTAAAAGTGTAAAGTGCCAAATTTGATGAATCTCAGTGTCTTAATTTTATACGCTCAACAGGGTTTTGGTTTACAAATTTGTAAAAGTGCTAATAATGCGGTAAATTTTATAGTGTTTGAAGTTTTGGCAAGTCGACGGTTAATACGTTGCGTGCCAAGATGCTACAATTAAAGGTGATTGTTGATGTTTTGAAATTATTGTTGGAATCAGAACATGTTTTCATCAACAAACAGTATCTGTCTCTTTATGGTACGGTATGTGGTACTAATTACATTGTATCGCTACATGGAAGTCTTTGCTTGGATATATAAGGACTCCAACCGTTTAATGTTTGGAAACATTTAATATTTCACGCAATATTCCCCTTGTTTAATATTCTAAGAAGTTTACATCAAACATTGCTCTCGTACCGTCGGTTTTAGCCTTAGTTCAAACAGTAGGTAGATCATTTATAAGCGAGAGTAAACATATTATATTACTGCTAAAGTTTATTGCTTTGCTTTTGTTGTCTTTAGTTACTTTGTGAATAACGGGTAGAATACTTTTAGTTACAAAGTAAACATTGTATATATATGTAATCTATATATGATTTAATATGCATAGTGGTATTGATATTTCTAAATTACATGTGTTGACTTCTTTGTAGGTATCCGTATTTTCCTTATAAAGATTTTTTAAGTTCTGTTTTTGAAATTTATTATTCTGCGTTTCTTGTTTCGTGTAATGAGATTTGTTGCCTGTTGGCAAGTCTCTTAATTTTATATATGTTCATATTGTTCGCACGATGTTTGGCAATTTTCCATCGTGTGCTGGAATTATTAATTCTTTATCAAGATCTATTAATCTTTATCAAGATCTCATCATTTCTGGATATGCGCAATAAGCACTCAAAAATAGTTAACGGACCTCCTTCGTTTTGTATTGTATTTAATTTTTCTAGTTGTTTACATCGTCTAAGATCTCTGTAGTGTGTATGGTATTCAATATTATTAGCTTAGCGTTTATAAGCGAGTAATAATCAACAGACGTTTCCTCCTGATAGCGCAATTAGTAAGCTCAGAAACATACTGAGAATATTATTATCTTCTATTTCCAGTAATGGATCGATGTTATTGTTATTAAGTACATTTTGTTTTTATTTTTACATTCACTTAATAAGGAAAATCAATCTCGCGCGTGTAATTCTGTGTATCTATTATGTAGATGGTTTATGAGTTGTTTGCATTATGTTTACGTTTATTTCTACGTTTTATTTGCTCATTGTGTTATCTGAAAAGTAATATATTTTATTAAAGAAAAATAAGGCAGTTGATTCAGTAGACTGCTGTCTTCTTTATTAGATTAACAGGGTTTATCTTATCAGTGTGAGGCAACATTTTTCCGATTCAGGTTAAATTAGGTGAAGGTCGGTAGACTCGGTATGGGTAACATAAAGTTTTTGAAGATCCATCTCTTGTAAAGCTACACTTTTAATTAACCAAGGTAAATTTAACGGTCTAAGCATCATTCCTGTATATACCTTCTCCCTGTCTCATTTGGACCGGCCCAATTGTAAATAGGACCGACTTGCCGGTACCCCGATGATAACCACGTCATTATCGGTCCGTGACCCGAAGTTATTTATTCTACGACTCTATTAATATCAATTATCGAAAATTATTTACAAGTTTTAATAGTGATAAGTCGATGCGTCGGAGTAAATGAACTTGTTTCTGTTGGGGCAAACGTTAATCTCAATTTTATTGTAGTGTGATAGCCGCATGAAAATCATGTCGAAGACGCATACGAATTTTGATCAAAAGCAAAATATTTTGATTCAAAGTAGATTCTTTACAGAGTTATTTTTGGACGTCAATAAACTGCCATCGATTCATCAGGTTTCTTCTTTATGTGTCTACTGCTGGACATAGGCGTCCCCCAACCCCCAAGAAACTCCAAGCTATATAAAAGTGACGTCACGTCGTGTGTTCTAGTACGAATGAAATATGTGATAAGCGACATTAACAGGTGAACCTTAGCCCTGTAATTATCGTAGATCATATATGATCGACAAAAGTCAGTAATAGCCGACGCCGTTCGGCAGTTGCATTGGTAACTAGTGGCATAATTTTGATTTTAAATGGTTGAATAAAATTTGATTACCAACTTTCAATGATAGAAGCGAAAAATGGTATATATTGGCAAAAGAAAAATCTTTTTTAATATTACAAAGAATTCTTTAAAGTTTTATGAAACCTCTGTTTTTTATGAAACCATTGAAAGTATGAACTTTTTCAAATATTTCACGGGTAAAATGAGGGGTTGGATTTAAAGGTGCTGAAAGTTTTATAACATTTTTCATTTTAGGTATAAAGTTGAAAGTAATTTGTGTGATTTTTAAGACATCTTTACAAATTAAGAGTCCTACTAAACATCTTTTCAAACATTTTTTAATTTTAGTTATAGATTTGCCATCATGGAACATTTTTGGTAAGGACACGATATTAAATATCAATATTACTGAACTAATATATTTCTTTCTCCTAAAATTATTAATACAGTCTTTATAACACAAGATGATTCTGATAATTATGTTGGTTTTAAAACAGTTGTCAGGCCCTTGAATTGAAAAGATAAATTTGGCAGTTTTTTTTCGCAATTGTAATTACTATTTTATGTGTATATATTAAAGTCAGCAATTTTATTCCTCAAATATAATATGGATATGGATAATTTTCACCGCGTATATTAAAGAGTTTCAAAGCATAATTTAATTTATGTATGCATATTTCATGGTCACTATTAGTTGACAAACTTTTAAATCGAGATACGGTTTTGTTTGGCATACTACTATTATGGTAGATAAATTCCATGTATTGCATTGACAACCACGTTCAATCTCAAACAGAACTGAAGTTTTATTTAAGGATGGACGCGAATGCGTTCCTACACTTGAGGACTAAGATGGTCGCCTCCAATAGTGTGTATCCGGCAACCACACCTCCCCAACTGAAACACAATACATGA
>DWON01003481.1:0-17958 GCA_018251015.1 Phocides pigmalion okeechobee
CCTCCAATAATGTGTATCCGGAAACCACACCTCCCCAACCGAAACACAATACATGAAGAACATGTTGCTTTACGGCGAGTTATGAGGATGGCGGACTGAAACGGAAATGAAACGTAGACGACTTGGTATCGCGATACAGCGCGGTTACAGGCCCAACCTTAGTTGAATCATCCACTGATAATATATAGACAATATTTGGTCTTGGAGGCTGTTTAGTACCATAGATAGTCTATAGTGAAACGTTAAATTACCTTTCGTAATATGATTTTTTATAACTTTCGTGTAGAAGAGGTTTTCAGCCCAGTGCTTAAGTTTGCCCATCTTATGTAATAAGGCGATATAAAATCTACTATCTTGCCATATTTAATACGATTTTTGAATAATACATCATATTTTGTGAGCATAACGTATGTAAGAGTATATTTTTTATACGTATTCGTTAATTATTTATTATTAGTTATAAGTAATTCAATTGAGGGCTAATTATTAGTAGCATACGGATAATTTAGCTAATTATTCATTATTCTGATACCTAATTAATTCTCAGGTGGAGATGTGAATGGTATTTCTAATTAAATCTCGTGGACGCAGATGCAACTAAGTAGACGGAGGTAGAAACAGTACTTTGGCATTTAGCCATAACCTATTAAGACTTGTATAAACTTTCTTAATACGGACCGCTAAAGAATATTGTATGTAATGCTCCAATTTTACAATTATTAAAGAGAAAAATAGAAATGAAAATTAAATTGAGGTCGTACGTTGTATCGACTTGTAATTCGTGACTTATTCAGTAAATAATAATCGTAAAAAGTTATTATAAAAATTCGTGACTTAATTAGTATTTCATAAATAATTCATAGTACATCTGTGAAAGTAAGTAAAAATATTCTATTACCAAGACTAATGTCAAAATTTATGGCTTTTTTTAAGACTCATGTTATTGTTGTGTTTCTTTTTGTTGTTGTTTAATTAACGATGATATAGATTTATTCAATTACAAACTAAATGAGTTCACGAAGGCTACTTATAATATTGTAAATAATTATAAGTAGACATAAGAATATAAATAGTGATTTGAATGATGTGCTTATGTAACACATTACGGTACGGAGTTTGGATACAATCATTTTTTTAATTTTATTACTCATTGAAATTTTGTCATATTTATTATTATTAATAATATTTACAACTAAAAAGGTACTGATCATTCCCACAAATTTTGTTTAATATAAATAACCCTTAAATTATTATTAGTGTCATAAATGGGATGAAAAATAATTTGAATACTTTTAAGTACAGCGTTAGAGAATAAACTTGAGGTATTTTATAAAAAGGAATGCTTCCGTGGGAAATAAAGTTGTAACAGGATTGCATAATTGCGTGAACCCCGCCGCCGCCGGTTTGCGGGCCAATTTCGTTATTTCATTCCCATTTGGGTACGGGGTTTAACAGAAAGCGGTTTTTAAACCGAGGTAAAATACCGCCGTATTCAATTGTGTAATTTTGTTATTTTTTGCCACATTCAAGCAGGAAATAAGCATGATGTGTGGTCCGTGTCCAGAAAAATGTCAAATGGATAGTTAAAGGTGGAGAAATATAGTTCGACCGGGGAGGTACCACCGCCGCCCTCATAATCCGTCATAGAGCATTACTTGTGTTTCGGTTGAAGAGATGCGGTTGCCGGCTACACTTTGAAGCGAGACCATCTTATTGCTCCGGAGTAGCAACTTGTCTACTTTCGAGCTCAGATCAGATTTCGGTCGTGTTTGTGGTTGTGCGGAAATATCTATGGAATGCGACTACTTAACATCATGTAGTTTGCATGCTCGTTTGCTACTCTTCTCAAATATAAAAAAGTTAATACATTAATTATCATTTACGAGCAATCAACAATAAACACTTAGTCATGCGGTAGTCAATACTTATTGTAGTGACATGCACATGGACATTTCTACCACCTCTTTCAAAAGCAGGAGTTTTACGGAAAACGATCACAGACACGTTGTTTCTGAGATTTAATCTGTTCCTAATAACATGATAATAAAATGTTTCAATTTTCAATTTTATACTACATTTTTTATCAACACCTTGAGTAAAATAATATACGAGGAGAACGTTATGAACAAATCACGTTCATCTTTCGTAACATTTTTATTTTCAAAGCTGAGATTATGATAGAGCAAATAATTATACAACTACGGTGTAATATAGCAACAAAGTGCCTGTTGAATATACTACATAATAATTTTACTTCGCTACGAAATTTCATCAGGCGTTAAGTAAAATCAAGTTAAAAGAACTGATAGAATTCTCATTCCCGTTTCTTCTTATTTTTTTTTATGAGAGAGGGGTAGCAACTGAGCATACAGGTCATCTGCTATAGTCGCTGCAAACTACTGCATGAGAGGCTGTAATGTAAACTTTAGACTATCACTAATATGTATTACTAGGTGTGCCCACGACTTGACATAACCTCTTTATTTGTTAACCGATTTCAATGAAAAATACACTAAATGATAAGTGAAACCCTACGCAAAATAATCTCGAAAACTGCATTCGAATCGGATAAGCCGTTTCTGAGATTAGCGTACACAACATACAGATATACAGACAAAAAGACAAAACGAAAATACGTGGTTTTGTGTTCTCTTGCTTATATAAAGGCATCCCGTTATGATTATATATATATAATTTTATCTATATGGTATTTACAGATCCGTTAGTTTTGTTATATGTATAGATGTAGTAATTTACACCAAATGTCTACGCTACATTAAATTGTTCTTACGACGTCTGGGTTAATCACCCTGTTGTTCTGACAGGTACATGGAAAGGGCCATTACTGTCACGATAGTGGCAAGTTGTGTTGCTTCATACAACAGCTAATTAAGTTAAAACTTTCAGAGGATCTGACGCCAATGTTAATGTCTTAATCGAATTTACTTCACGCAACCTACTTCGCTAATGTGTGTACAGGATATTCTGTCTTAAGACTCTTGTATAGCGTTCTAAGGTAAAATAGCGAGCAGTGATAGCTTAGTGGTTAAGATTCCAGCCTCTAAAACAGGATTCAGTGTTCGAATCTTTAGCACGTACATCTGATATTTCGAAGTTGTGTGCGTATTAGAAATTTATTATCATTTGCTTTTACGTGAAGGAAAACGTCATGTGAGGACCTGATTGCCTGAAAGTTACTTATAACGTTTCTAAAGGCACTCTATTCGTGTGTATGTGTGGACAGATTGGATTGATTTTTCTAGGTTATATTAAATTACAGGTTAATTTTATTTGTATCCCGGCTTTTTAAAATGCATTTTAATTTAATAAATTTTATATAATCTACTGGAAGTTCGTCCTATGTACTTGAGAACACTAGTTGAGTAGCATTTGAAAATATTAGGTATATTAAAGAATTAGAATCAGAAAAAGCATTATGTATATACATATATAATCACTGCCGCTCTTGGAGATACTTGATAGGGCTACCATCCGTACGTGTCATTCCATATCTTGCCTAGTTTAAGGGCACCCGGGGGCTGCCCAAAAAGGATAAAAAGTATTGCATAAAATCTGAGTACTTTGTACCGAGGGTACCCTGGTTATTGAATGATAAGCAATGAATTAACGAGTGATAATAAAATTCACTTGCAAATGAACGCGATATATTTGTTTTAGTTCAATATAGAAAAAATAAGGGAAAAAATGAATGCACCTAAATGTTTAGAGATTTCATAAAAAACTCGAAAAGTTTTATCAGGCATTGGTTATAAGATATTCACGAGCTATTATAGAGACTACAAGAACTGTACTACTACTACAAAAACTATAGCAGTAGTAATAATTAGTAGTAAAAAGGTTGTTGTAATAGAAACTAAAGTCGTGCGTGGACTCTAAATAAGTTCTGTGGTAACCAATAAAACAGGAAAATTCAGTAAAGCCGGTATATTTTATGTCAGTTGATATAAATCTATAAACAGTAGTTCTGATCTTGATACGCTACAGCGAAACCCGAAAAGCGCCTGATGCCGGCTTACTGTCGCATTATGATAAACTCGATTGAGTTCCCTGAATGGAATGAGGTCCGTATTATGTCCCTGTGCCTACATTTGCGCTTCAGATAACTTGTAGAAGGTATTTTATTGAGTAAAATATTCTATTACAATTTATTTTTAACATAACGGAAGCTGTAAATAGGTCGTCCACGTATTTTTGAATAATCAACAACATGTTCAACTATAATATCTCGTAGATATTTGTCATCGATTCCGTATAAAACTGAAATCATATCTGAACTTGACTAAATATACGTTATTGTCTGTAGAGTAAACTACTACGCATTACCTCAGCAAATGTAAACAAGAAAGGCCACTATTTCATTGCTATTCTATAGTATAATAACAGGAATGGTCACTGTGGCTGTCCTAGAATTACTATCACTCCTGAAAATTTAATGTGAAATTCTATCTCCATTATCAAATTGCAAAAAACTATCATACTTTTACTTCTACTTGCACCCATTTGCCATACAATCCTTAACAAAAAATATTTTAGATTTAATAATTGTTTCGTACTAAATATTAATAATACTTGGGTACTGGCCATGTCAAATCAGATGATGTCGTCTAGTGTCGGCCTAATCCAGCGTACAGAATATCGTAAGATAAAATTTAGTAGCAGTAGATTCTTTTGGGGAATTATTCTCCCTCTACGTTTATTAACGTGACTATTAATATTACAAACAGTAGAGGAAAGAGTTTTGCAACCTTAGACTTTTAAAGCTAATGTATGGGCAGGCAGTATTATCTACCTGCCCATACATTAGCTTTGTGGTAAAAGGTCGTACAGCCGTTAGAGCTCGCCCGGGGCGGTACCACCGCCACCCTGTATGTATTGTGTTTCGGTTGGGGAGGTGTGGTTGCCGAATACACATTATTGGAGGCGACCATGTTACTGCTCAAGAGTAGGAACGCATCCGTGTCCATCCTTAAATAGAACTTCTGTTCTGTTTGAGATCGGACGCGGTTGTCCATGGGCTGCAGTGACCACTTAGCATCGGGTGGCCTGCATTCCCGTTTCTTACTCTTTCGCAATAAAAAAGACCATAATCCACTTATTTGTGAATACAATATATCTATCTATATGAAGTTAATTCTGTTATTCAGAACACATTCTCGCTACCCGAGTATAAAGATCTCATCAATGTTTTTTGCAACAAGCGGATTTATGAGCGCAGTAGACTGTGGAATGCAGGTCACAGCCTCTAGTTTACAAGTAAACGCTAACCAGTTTCAACTGGCACGTTTGTATCAGTTTATGACTTTGATACTTGATTCTTTACTCACATGTTAGAGAATAAAAAATCGCCGAAATCGAGAACCTTTTCTATTTTCAAATAACAACAACAAGCAGAATTTACCAGCACCGGTGTATTTGATAATACTATGTATATATTATTCATCATTTTTTTACATTTGCCAATTAGTTGAAATTGTTACGATGACCTTGATTCTAGAGATTTTTTGTTGCCTTTTAAGCTATTAAGCTAGGAAAGTAGGAATTAATCTATGCTCTTTGCCGTTAATGCCTGTCTAAGACTTTTCTATCTCACTTATCCGCGATAATTCGTTATTGAAGGTGCACCGCAACATAAGGCTGCTTATTTCAGAAATATTCCGGTAACGTTTCCGTATTTAATCATTACGAATTCTGTCACGTACTCCATACGTATTTCTCTTTACACCGCATTAAGCTTCCAAATGATGCCTTTAGTAAAAATCATGTTTCATCTTCATAAGTCAACGTTGACAACGTATTTTTCGTCAAATATATGAATACATCAAGATCAATCATATCGGTGTGGCTGGCTCTAAATATGCGAACGTTTGATTTTTGATGACGACTCTTTAAAAAATAATTACCATTAAATAAGAAGGAGATTGCTGAGCGTAATCAGGGAAGGGTAAATTACGCTCAAATAAATTAAGACGTCGGGATGACAGTAGCACTCATTCTAATCCGTTCGCCAAGATGTCTTTAGGTATAAGTGATCTTGGATTCGCGAAAGATTTTAGTAGGGTTTTGGTCGATTGTATTTATAACTAGCGGTGCCCACGACTTCGTCGGTGACGATTGAATTAAATTGAAATAACTTCTTTATTTCTTAACCGATTTCAATGAAAAAACACTAAATGTTAAGTGAAGCCCATCGTAATATAATCCTGAAAACATACAGATATACAGACAACCAGACAAAACCAAAATACATTGTTTTGAGTTCTCTTGCGTATATAAAGGCACCCCATTATGGTTTTATATATATATGCCATGTACAGACCGCGATCAGTTTTATTATATGTATAAATTGTCAAAACATTTTCAATTGGTTTTGGTCACGAGTAGTGATTTTTAATGAAATGAGGTGAAACTAACAGCTACTTGACACAAGTTGACCACAGGGCACCATGCAAAAGAAACCTAGCGTCTACCATTAGATACTTCATTAAATACTAAATTAGATATTCGATAGATACCAGATATTCTAGAGCTTTGACTATTATTTCAGTAAATATTTCGCCTAATCGGATCCTTTCCCCTTAAGATGGGATATTTTGAGAAGATTTATTCTTTAAATAAAAAAGGTACAAGCAAACAAGAAGAACCGCAACTGAAAGTTAATCTTTATCCTAAGCTCTATAAATAAAGATTCGGAAAATGGACACGTAAGTAGACTGAAACGTGGGGTTTAAAACTTTTGTGTTGTTTGCTCTTTTACTCAACTTGGTAACTCAGGGGAACACTAAGTTCTAGCTGTCCCGAAATAGTCAACAGCTCTGTGTTAGATAGTTTTATTTAGTTTCAAATATGTTAGGTGTCTATCACATAGAAGAAAATATATAAATAACAACGATGTGAAAATGTAGAAGTCAAAATAAGTTTGGAAAATTGGATTGATTTTTAAATTTATGCTACTTTTATAATCCTAATTATTTCAGATAAGTATCTTCCCAAGTACTCCCAAGTTTTGCCTAAATAGTCAAGTTAATGATATTCGCATAAAAATTAACACTTTTCATGCCTTTTTGTGGAACTATCACGCTGAAACAAAAACATTTTTTTAGGATTGGAAAATTAACAATCGATACCCATAAATTTTATCAAAAGTTTGAGGAGTCAACTATCTACATTCTTTACAAATATTCACTATTAACTCATCACAATTATGTGTATTTAGTCCAAAAAAAATTAATTAAAAAAAAACAAAATATTTTTAAGTAGCATTTTTGCAGAATTCTCTTTAAAGTCAATTAACTACCGTATTCGTAATTTATATCATTCAAGGGAAGAGGCAGCAAAAGAAGTAGCGAATTTCCTCGTGCAATCCCAGTTAAAAACATAATGTTCTACAGATATAGAGACACATTCACACATCCGTTGGAAAATACAGGAATTTAATGTCGGGGAGTACTCCCGTGAATGTGTTATGAGAGATAATGACGTCAAACGTCGTTCTACGGAAAAGATGAATTTACGCGGTAAAAATGATGTGTTAAACATCGGAGCTCGTTCAATAAACGGTTTTGCAAATGATGATTGCGATGCTATAGAAATTCTACGGCGTAGTTTTAACTTAACGTTTTATATAAACGCCTCGACAAATGAGTTCGATAAAGATTCCGGACTATTCTACATACACTATATGGCTCCGAGAGGGGATTAGTGTAAAAGTAGAGTAAAAAGATTTATGTGAGAACATAAACCTTTCTAAGAAGATTTCTTCGAAGAAGAAGAAGATCTTTCTAAGATAGCCAAAGTCTTTGAGAACAGATATGTTCTCAAAGACTTTGGCTATCTTAGAAAGATCTTCGCCCCGTATCAGGCTCTTTCTGCCGCATGTATCATGGGCCCATAAACACAAATATGTATTTGTGAACACCACGACCGAAAAAATATTTAAATTCAAGATGAATTATACTAGTGAGCAAAATGGGAAAACTCATTTATTTTACCTTTTTTAAGACTCTATATAAGGTTAAAAATATAAGCTTTCTCGCCTAGTAAGAAAACAAAGGTTTTTATTATGTGTGTGTGTCAGTTATTTGACTTTAAATGATAATCCACGTGCAATTAACGGCATATTTTCTGAAGTTCTATCGGATGTCGTGCATAGATGTGTTAGTATTCCTGTGAACTAATCTTGTCTTACCGCTTTAAATATGCCCAGAAACAACAATACTGTAATTTGGTATAGAGGGCTACATGAGTTGGAATAGGGACTAATTATTAGAAAAACAACGTTAGTAATAATATTTTATGTTCACAGTCATAATCATTGTTCTGTCCAATCCCAGTTAGTTGTTATTGGTAGTCATTACGTTAACAAGACATTACATCCGTTCTGTACCAATCGCCGTAATGTGTCAAATAAATGCGACAGGAAAAATAGGATGTCACAAATAATAGCGACGGATCTTGTCACGGCGACAAAAACCTGAGAAGGGCGTGACTGGCTCCTAGTCTAACCGAGACAAATGATCGGGCTTCTAACTAATTACTTTTACAAGGATTTGCAACCTTATTCTAAGAAAAATAGAACACATTTTCCATCAACAATTGAAACATAATACATTGTTTAGAAGTCCAATCTGTTGTAAAGGATGGTTCCAGACATGTATGAAGTAATTGTCGGGAAAACGAAATGTGATAGCATCGTCAATAAAACACTGTTTAAAATCGCATCTTTGTCAGATAAATGATTGATGTGTTAATCATAGCCTTGTGATTATATATAATAATGGTGGCAATATTCAATTGTTAAAAAGATTTAAGGATTCTCATTTTATAAAGAAATTTCTATTTTAAAGATCCCTTTATGATTAGACTATATTTGCTTCTCTGCCATATTTATTTAAGTTAACGATACGATGTCATGCCATGCATCGTGTTACGATACGATGTCGTATCGTGACACGTGCATGCGTTTTGGCTCTTAGTCTTACGGATATCTGATGCTTAGTCCATACAAGATTTCAAACCAATTAAATCGATCATATATAATATGAAAATCAAAACATTTTTATTTAAAGTAGATTCTTTACAGAATTCTTTTTGAACGTCAATAAACTACCACCAACTCGTAAGGTGTTTCGTTTTGGAGAAGAGTCGGCGAAAGAAACTCCAAAACACACATCTTTTTTATCTTTAAAAAGTAATTTACAAATAAAAAACAGACTAAGTATGTTATTTTTGCCAAAGTTTCCAGTAATATTAAAAAAGAACAAGAATGTTAGATACCCAAAATAGTCTGAACGTGTCTAAAAACATTTATACGCTTCTCAAAACAGGCTGAGTAAGTTATTTTGCCAAAGTATCCGGTAATACCAAGAATAAACTTAATTTAATGTTTTTGAGCCAGTTCGTCTTCTGAATTTGTGGAATTATCAAAAAGGTTGTTTGTGTCACCAGCACCATATAATTGTTAATCGTACAATCTCATTGATACCAGGATAGAGTATTGAAATGGTATTTATTTTCTTTCAATCCTAAACTTACCATTGCATAGCACAATTCTAATAGTCCCTAGGCGTCAAAGGTAATTTGGCGTTGGCTAACATTAGGCTAACAATTTCCTCAGAACCAAACATACCTGTAAGTCTCTGTCCAGTCTGAAATAGACACCAGGTCTTCTCTGATCAGGATCTTCTGGCCTTTGACTTCCTATTCGGCATTTGCTGAAGAAAATTCCAATGAATGAGGGATCGTTGACATTAGGCCAGTCCCTTACAGGGAAGGACAGTGGATACGTGTAGTGATCTGGAGGATCGCTGAAGTAGATGTAACCGTTCATGGAGAGCTAAAATGTGATAATAAAAAACATTACTTTTAAAGTAATTAAAGTTTGAGTATATTTCATGTATTAAATTTTTGAAAATACTTTTGCAATTAATGTCCGAGGTCTAAAATATCACTTAATTCGGTGTTCTGAAACCTACCCTCGTGTAATTGAATCTAAATCCGAAGAAGGGTAGCTGGAAGTTGAAATTCTTATGGATTTGAGGCGTAGATGTATGGATATCTCGCTGGTAATCCCCGATGTTCTCGTTGCCGCCTTGATCATAGAACCAGTACATGAAGTTGCCGCGGATCTGAGCAAGCCTCTGTTGTGTGATGACATAAGGTTGGCCATTGTTCTGGTAGAATGTAGAGGGAAGCACTCGGCCGTCGATATGAGCTGAAATATAAAAAAAAGCATTGTCGTATACAATTCTTTAAGACCTGACGAAGTGTCATGAGAAATATGATTGCTTACAATTGATGTAAGATTTTGGATAGTTAACCTTAATATATTTGGCTTATGCACAAAACGACAAATACAATTATTTAATTGTCATTAATTTATTACGCGATTGTCCAGCAATATTTTAATGAGTCAGAGAAGCAATCGAGGGTGCAGGTCTCCTGATTTTAATAGTGCCTGGAGTTCAAGGAAAACCACACGTCCACATCAAACAGGGCTTATGTCCTACATGAAATCGTGCTGCGTAGATACGTTATTACTCCTGAGGACTAAGATGGTCGACTTGTACGTTGTACTAGTTGATATTAAAATGGTGGAACCTTCAACTTTTGTCCTGTTTATAATGATTGTAGGCGTAGTGTCAGTGTATTTAATTTCAAACATAATATCATTTCAACAATTTAGTTTCATATTTTCAAAGCGAACATTGATGAGCTTAGCGGCAAGTACAATATCGATACCAGGCTCTGATAATATTGATAGGTTATCAGCTTTATATCGTCCATAGCAAGTGTTCCTCGTAAAGGTGATGTCAGAAACAAACACCTACCATCGCCTCTTTGTTTTGGTGAATTACACACATTCTTGAATTTTCAGTGATTCATGAATTACTAACTGTAATTACTACTACTAATTGCGTTCCAAGAACATCTACTATAAATATTCTTAAATCAGTACAATTTACGGCTAGTGTCAAGTGAAATACAACACATAAAACTATGATTTTACATAATAAATTTAAGTACTGTTGTAAAAATATAACTAGCATTATTTAATTTGCTATTAAGCAGCCCTGTTTTTATTGTCAACTGGTACCTTTTTTGTTTCGAGTTCATTGCTTGCTGTTTTTCTGTTTTCTTTATATTAGGCTCTTAAATTAGCAACTATGTGGTACATTACTCCCATTTATCGGTTTTATTCAGGTACAGAAAAGACTTGAAAATATCGTTAATAAGAAAAAAAAGCATCAAGTATTTTATTTGTATCTATGTATAGAATTGGTATCAACTATTTTATATTTTACTATTTATTACAAAATATGTTATGGTCACCTAATTTAGGATTCACTACGGCTTTGTATACAAGGCACACGTCTTTCATTTCAATATCATGTCGTGGGAAAAATATGATCATATTCCTTATTCATATATATTATATTTCCCATATTCATATATATTATATTTGACTAAACGCCGGAATTTACTCTTAAACGGATGTGACGCATATTAACTAACTCTTACGAGTACTTATCGAAAGTTATAGACATTTTCCTTCTCATTTTGAAATTCCCATGCTTTGCAATTGACAGAAATGGATTAATGTCCTACCAGGAGTCTAACTCAATCCGTACTTTAGTTACTCTGGTCCACTGAAAATTTTAATGATTTTACATATACTTTTAAATAACGTTTGTTCCACTGTTAAAAAGTCCTAATATATGACAGCGTTATCATGTATTATAACGATTATGATAAGTGCCACACCTGTAACTTATAACCCATTTAATAATATAATATCCATCAAATTGCATTCCCATTCAAGTTCCGTCGGAGCCGATTTTAACGTATGGGTATTTACAGTACCTCTGTAATCAATTAGGTCTGATAAGGGCTTCACTGAAACAGTACGGAAGATAAGCAAGTACCTGCTTCTAATTTACGAGTAAAAATAAAATGATTTCATCGCTCAGCTAGGCAAAGATCAACATTTTTGTAGGTCAAGACATGTTAACGTTTGAGTCAGCATCATGTATTTGAACAATGATAAGCTCAAAATTACTCTCATGGTTTATAACAAGACTGTTGCACACAGGAAACTGTACAATAAACAAGGAAAGGTTAGCGACATTGTTCAGAATTTATATTATTAGACTCTAATGTATATTAATGTTAAATACACTCGAATTGCGTGAATTAAAATTTGTAGATTATTAATGTTTCGGTTGGAAAAGCACCACGATTCCATTATCTTATCCATTATACGATTGCGATGTTATTCAGACAATAGTAGATATAGAGTTGTTTTAAGCCATTTTTGATGTCTTTATATTATTGGAAGTACCGAAGGAGCAAAACTTGATAAAAAGTGATAAAAATATGGGGAATGTTAAGAACATAACTAATTAAAATAACTAAGCTGGAGTGCTCAAAGTAGTAATCATCCTTTTGAGCTTATGATGCTGGTTATGTTTCTCTACTAGCGCTATTCCAACCAGTCTTCTGCCTTTTGAACCTAACGATGTCGCTTTTTCTTTCAAGTTTTTATTCCATCTGCTCCTTTTTCCTAGACCTAGTAGCCACTTGAGTACATTTATGTCTTCTAAACGCTAAATCTGTTTGCCAATTTTACTAATTCCCTAAGATATGCCAGAAATACAGATTTCATCATTTTGAAGTCGATTGCGATATGGAATTTATAGTATAAGTCATAGATCATAGAAACTATTTATTTTAACGATGACTATGCGTGTAATCTTTTTCCCTAATTTTTAAAGGTAATGTGGCGTCGACAATTTTACCGTTAGATCCTGTTTGAAGGGTTTAGTTATCTTTATGTGTATCACATCGCAATTACGTTTATCAATGGACGCAAGTCCTAGTTAGTGTATAACTGACTCATCTCATCACTGAGTCATAAACACAATAGCTACATCACGCTATTGAATGATAATTACGATATAATCCAAGACTAACACGTCGATTAAGAAGTAAATGCAGCGGTTAAATGTATTAAATTGATCAGGGGAACGTATTTGGTACTAAAACTATTTAAATATAATAAAATTATTATATTTTGGCAAAGGGAGATATGCCAGGTATTTAGAAAACTTCGATAGCGTGATTCAGGATCGTGTGGCGCCATATCTTGTCGAGTTGCGGAAAGTCGCCACAATATGTTTTTAATTTTTGTTTTCCACTTGTATATAGTTGAATTCTATATATAAGGTGTATGTATATCTAAGCTGAAAGAACTGTAGTTCGACCGGGCAGTTACCATCGTCGCCCTCATAATCCACGTAAAGCATTACTTGGGTTCGGTTGGAGAGGTCCGGCTGCCGGCTACAATTTTAAGCGAGGCGACCATCTTAGACCTCAGGAGTAACAACGTAATGTTCGAGCTCAGATAGGATTTCATTCGTGTATGTGGTTGTACGTGGATGTCTATGGGCTGCCACTACTTAACTTTAAGTGGTTTGTATGCTCGTTTGCTATTCTTCTCACGTAAAAATGTAATTATTTCAATTTACAGTATTGTTTTACTGTTAGTATATTAATAATAATTGTAATTAACATTTTTTTTCGCTTGCATGGATGATTATGGCCAATCTCAAAGTATGATTGTTTTATTCTTTAAATATTTAATTGAGAATCTAGGAATCTGGACACTTACCGTACTCAGTGTTCGTTATGCCTGTGGTACTAGGAATTAAGATCTGCTTTTCATTTTGTGCACCATTCGAATTAATGTCAATAGCATCTAATTCACCAGGTTGTCCACCTTCTAATGTGTTATCAAATGCTTGATACTTCCCACTTTTGATTTCTAGAGGTTGGGTACCAGTTATTATTTCTACAGGTTTCTCTTGAATTGTACTTTCTGTTTTAGTTTCCACGACTTCCGCTGCTATCTCTTCTACTTTTTCAATATCTTCACCACTTACAGTTCTTTCATTTTCATTGTTTATAGTGTCTTGTCCAATGACACTAGCACTTATAGCTAATAGAACTAATAAACCTAATTTAATTTTAACACCCATTGCACTTGCACGGTTGAAATCACATTATTTGGGGTCCTTTGATCTTGTTATCTCATTGATAATATTTTAAGCAACGACAGGTGCCTCCCTATTGTAGCCAGAGACTGAAGTGTTGGTACATTGTGTGCCCAATGATATGGCGTTATCTTCTACAAATATGATAAGATAGCAAATAGGTACGTTAGGTGTGCCAAATTCTTTGTCATAATCCACGTAGCCCTGTTTACGTAGGGCCTCTATATATACACAAATTTTAATTAAAGAAAGTAATGCTTCTTTTGCAGTATTTCGGATGACGAAATATACTTACACGAAATCTTCCTATGATGCTTTTACACACACTTGATCTACTACTTTGGTGATTATTTAGACTTATTCATTAATGAGGACAAAATTATGCGTTTTATAAGTTAAAATAAGCTAAATAACGTTATTTGTTGTCTAGACGCCCTGGTGATCCTAATGTCCAGTTATCACTGCAACCCATTGACTTTTATGACATACAGATTATCCTTTAGATGTTTTGCATTAAAGTTAAGGAACAGATATACTGGTTAGTTACTGATTCTTTAGTGAGATGTTTGTTAGACTTTTTTTAAAGGTTGATTAATATAGCACAACATGATATACAAGTTCGATCTGCAATAAAAAGTAATTTCAAGCACGTTCAGAATTAGGATGGGTGGCCGTTGGTGGTAGAACTTTGAAGAGCATATTAAGCAATCCCTACTGTTATCTCTAAATATTATAAAACAAAGTCATCGCGTCTGTCAGTCGGTCTGTTCCTTATAAACTCAAAAAGTAGTGGACGGATTTTCTCAGTTCACAAAAGATAGAGTGACTCCTAAGAAAGGTTTTGGTGCATAATAACTTAAGCTTTTTTTGAAAACTGGGCGAGAAATTAAAGAGTTAAATTCAATATAGAAATTCAGTCATCGTTTGAAGTAGATGTTTCCAATTGTTAGTTTTTGCAAAAGGTAATGACTGGATACATGTATGAAAGAAACGGAATATTATAAACCATAGCGAACCTGGGCGGGATCGCTAGTAATATATAAATAAATGGAAATCATTAAAACTTGTAGGACCTTTTTTTTCTGGATGTAGAAATCATCAAATCATCCCGCCCAGGGCTACGACGAAAGAGGTATGTCAGACTTTTGCTAACTAAAACCACACCTATATTTCTGCTGAGCCATTAGGTGCCTCAGGACTCCGAATTGACAACTACCGCGACCTCAGCTGGCTTCGATCTGCTATTGTGCCATGGCGGACCCCACTGAAGATGTCATCTCCAAGAGAGGCGCTTGTGGAACATTACGCGCCGCCGTCTTGGGCTGACTGAACGTGAATCTGTTTCTTGACTAATCTACATTCAAAAAGTGTAATAGAATATTATCTGGTCTTCCTCTACACATGCCCAGCAGTGGGATATAAAAAGGGTTACGTGTTACACAGCCTAGATGTTACGGAGGTTACGCGGTTAAACCCAGGATCCAGAGCCAGGATTTATCACTGAACTGTGACTGAACGAACAAGCAAATAAATGACATTATTCAATCTATTTGTAGAAAGTATCAATATTTTCAGACGTCAAAAGGAACAAGTGCCAAAGTACATATTTATCGCTGATAAATAAAGTTGTTTCTCGATACTTTAACTTTATTAAAGGTATTTCGTATTTGCTACTTACCTATCGATAAGAGACTACCGGAAAATATGCAAAAATCGACTCTAATACGTTGTTATAACGTTTGTTTTAGCTTGTGAAGTAACTTTCTTACAGGATCTAATGAGTAATACCTATGATACGTTGTTTCAGTAAATACTTCCTGTTCGGAAGTAATCTATAAACTTTGTCATGACATTGGATTTTTTTCTAAGAAGCTATCATACAAAATAAAGTATTTTTTATGTGATATGAGTAGCAAACGAGCATGCAGACCACCTGATTTTAAGTTGTCGCAGTCCGTAGACATCCAAGTACATCAACAAACACAACTAAAATCCTCTGAGCTCTGAGTTGACACTCGTGAGGATTAAGATGGTCGCCTCGCTTTAAAGTGTAGCCGGAAACCGCATTTCTAAAATCAACACAAGTAATGCTTTACGGCGGATAATGAGGGTGGCGGTGGTACTTCCCCGGTCGAACTATAGTTCGTTCAAAATTATTTATTTTGGAAAAGCTGCAAATAAGCGTGCAGGCCTAACGCAAGCAAGATGTTAAATGGCCTCTGCAGCTCATGGACATCTACGAATAATCGTAATCAACACTAACGCTCAAAAGCTAGTCCTGAGGACTGAGATGGTCGCCTCTCTTGTAAATGTAGTTGACAACCGACTCTCCAACCTATGCATAAGAACCGTTTCACGGTGGATTATGAGAGCGGCGGTAGTACTTGTGTACCTGGATGTGTTCTACCAACTAAATGAAGTAAAACTAAAGCATTAATAGCCTAATGATAAGATTTCCATGTCTCATTTTAGCGTCCGAGTTTCGAATGGCATAATCTTTCATACCACAAGAAGCAGTCGTTTGAAACTTTAAGGGATAAGTGTTGTTGTACATGATATTCTAAATAAAATACATAGAACAAGAAATTATAAACGGGGTTCTTGTAAACGAGGCACTTGAGTAATGATGATTTTATGTTATATTTAATTATATAAAAAATATATATTAAAAATTATTTTAGATTCCTGTTTTGCTTAAATTATATACTATCAGACATCGTATAGTTTTTTAATGATACGTAATTTTGGACAAAGACAATACAAAAACTGTTTAAAATCTGTGAGAGTTAAAAGAATTACGTATGTTTGAAACATATAGACAGATTATAAAATTTATGTGCATATACCATATACCTGTAAATTAATTAACTAAATACATAGAGTCGAAGTTTCGTTATGACAATGTCTAGATAGTGTCATGATAGTATCTACGTAGCGCCTGCAACTATACAAAGAAAACAATTGTATTGAAATTGTTTGCTCGTGTGCTTTTGTAAATTAAACAGAAACACAATTAACAAATTCATTAATTACTATAATCTATTGGCAATTGGTATGTAAATAAATGGTAAAATAAATGTCAATAAGTAAAAATAAAGTTTAAAAGGGAAGCGTGCATTCAAAATTCCCCGTTAGACAATTCTTATGTTGTGTATGGAGAGATGTAAGTCGTAAGATTTAGTTATAAACAAGGTATCCATCTTAGATCAAATTCAATTTTTTTATTTAATTGTAAGGTATAATTAATTAAATAACATACATTTAATGAATATCAAAGGTAAAGTGTAAAATCAGTACATTGGCTTTGAGTGCCCTGTTGGCTAAGGTTGACCGAGAGAAAAAAGGCGGCGGAAAAAACTCTCGACACTCTTTTTAACTCAGTCCTTAATAAACAAACATTATACAGTATAGCTTTAAAGATGGTGAACACACGAGAAAGCTAATCGTGTGTGTCAGGATCTTTCCAATGTCATCAAAACATAATTTTGAGTAAATAAAACTATGACATGGAAAATAGAAATAGCCCTTTGAGATTGAGGCTCAATAGCAGGCTTTCTTATCATTTAAATGGTCCTTAACGTCGTAATATGCTTTTCGGCATAGGACTTACAGTTTTACAGTATTTCGAATTTATTCAAAAGCAGGGATTGAACCTTGCCCAGAATTTTATTATAAAATTTCACGGACATGCCGATAAACGAATGGCTTGTCTTGTGAAGCCTACACTTATGCAGTGCAAGCTTGTGGCTGTTCCTAGTAGAAACACAATTCCTCAGTTCTTAGGAATAATGTATCTAGTGTACAAGCTCATATAGAACTTTAGGCACTTGAGTGGATGTGAATAACCATGGACTGCAGTGATCATTTAACTATTTTTTTATTGCGAATC